>APFE030765783.1:11713-40997 GCA_000404065.3 Pinus taeda
CTCGTCATACAACAGGCATGTTAACGCACCATGAATAAACATTATGACACAACCATACCTCATAAGATCTCTTAAAATAATTGTCATGTGGGTGATCCTAAACCTGATGGTGGAATGATAACCTATCATGACCTGGAGAAGACATCAACTGACAAAATGTGGACAGACCTAATGATTCATCTCCCCAGATTTGACATTTCAAGAAAATGCGCTGCAAAAAAACCCCGAATCCCCAATTTCGTAGCGCAGACAATTATGAATTGACAAACTGCGCTACGAAATGGCTGGTAAATGATACGCTGCGAAAAGGTGGAAAAATGATTGCGCAGCTAAATTGGCCAATCAGATTGCGCTGCGAAACCGTGCAAAATACAAATGACTCAAACAAGACAAGACACGCCTTAAACAATAATGATGGAGGGTATCTAACGGTTTTTTACAAGGACTCACATCAATACCTTTTGAAATTCTAATTTCAAAGTGACACACATAGAAACCTATTGACTTAAAAAAAAAAAAAAAAAAAAATTATATGAATCTTTGGACATAGGTGAACTGTGGTTTTGAGTGATAACAGAGAACACCTTGTCTTCTACCTCCTCATGGCTTGGTGATAGGAAACCTTGATGATATTAAGTCTTGAGTTGTCATCGTAAGTTGGTGTCCCTTTTCTTTGTTGTGATAGATGAGATTGCATGATGAGATGAAAAAATGTCTTTCTGAATGCTTCCCTTCTGCATCTTCTCCCTCATCATACTGTCATGGTGTGACAGAGAACCTGTATCTACAATTCACTCATGATGAGATAATATGAGTTCCCTAATATAGGATACAACATTTGGATCAATAAACTAGGCTCAAACCGAGTGATAGGCCATGAGAGAGGGCCTAGTGACTGCACAATTATTCAATTCAATTGACCAAGGGTTGTGCTAGATCACTAAAACTACATAGTGTGTAGCTCAGGCCATACTAAGGGAAAAATTTGTGCAGTCGAGACCGAGGTAAAAATTTGCGTAGTCTAGACTAAGGGAAAAAATTGCGTAGTCCAAACAGAGGGAAATATTTGTGCAGTCCAAACTAAGGGAAAAAATTGCACAGGCCAAAATAAGGCAAGTGGAAATGGGAAGCAAGGAAACTTTGTAGTTTAGAGGCCGAGGGAGAGATATTGATGCTTGTTCTTGCGCAATGCATAGTTCAGGCTGGAATGGGAGAAATGATCGCGCAATCTTAAAGGCCAAGATAGGGCCTTGAGCATAGGAACTGCACAGTGTGGTAACTCTGAGAGGAAGGGACTGCATATTGTGTGGTTCCAAGAGGGAAGGTCACACCTTGAGGTCTGGAACTGCGTTGTGTGCAGTACAGTAAGGCCTAGTGAAGTCAAGTTGTTGATCATAAATCCTCTTCGGGAATGGTTAAGTGTGAGATCAGTGAGACTAGTGTGTGACGTGATAAAGTTTCGACTCTGAACTCACACTTATAATACATGATGACACAACAACATATATTACCCATGACACATAAACAATGCATTTACCTCCATGTGACGACCTTATTATGTCACTTTTGCGACAATGCTCAAAACTTTCTGAATGAGTGCAACAAATGTTTGAATGGTTACAACAACTCACCGACTGAAAGATAGACCCTCTGAAACATCATAATAGTCTTCTACACATTGTGCAACAACCAATCATGCAAAAAGATGACAATATACCCAACTTGCAAAGGAGACCAAAACACTTCAAGAAATTACATGAAATGAACTTTGGAGTTTGCAACAACAATGTGCAAGTCCAAGGAAGTTTCTAAAATTGAGTGTAAGCCAAAATTTTGGAGGGTGTTGTAGTACCTACGACAGAATGTATTTGCAAAATTATTTTTTCTCAGCTGAGAAAGAATATGGTTCCCCTCTGTCTAGGTAAGCTTTGAGTATGGTTTATATATTTCACAACCATTTTTCATTACAATACTGAAACTAAATGTTATGCTCCTCAGATTTATATAATCCATGATTTAAACCTTGTGGCATGATAATAACTATTTAGAGTTTATTAAGCTTTAAACCTATATAATTATAGGTTCCATTGGAATGTTGAACATAAATATATATAATGTGTGGCAAGGGTTGTTGTTTGCTCAAGCCTCCTTTACTAGCACAAATATTTCATGTGATTTGAGACTTCTAGACTCCCTTGAGTCCTTCATGGAATTTGAGATATCATTGAGGTATCTTTGCCCTTGACCCACTTGATGTTAATACAAATTTTCCTATGGGCCACTTGCCACTTTTCTAGATGATGTGTAACTAATTTGATGGTATAGATAGCTTAGGTTTGTTGATCCACGATGACTTTTGTTTTGGTTCAGTTTGGGGTAGTTACCCCTTTGCAACCTCACCACAATTCTAACCCATTTTCTCATGTGCCATTGAAGGGACAAGATCTACATCCAAAATTTTCTAGTTTGTCAATTAAGGTTTATCTCTCAAATTGTAAGTTTAGCCTATAATCTCTTCATTATTTCTATCTCAAATGCCTTTGAACAGTTATTTTCTTGCGGTTCGAGGTATGGGTTACCTCTCCAAGTCAGATTTTTTCCCTGAAGTAACTCGTTTGCTTTCATTATCCTGTGGGTTTTTTTCTTACATTTGATTGTTAGATTTTAGTTCTTTTTTCTAGATGAATTTTAGCCTCAACTAATTGGTATTTTTGGTTAAGGTTTTAGGAAAATACCTACATTAGATGTGTCCTCCTAGTGATAACATCTCATAGATCAAGAGTTTGATGGAAAACACAATCTCATTTGGCACTTGGAAGGTAAAAAAATTAATAATAACTTTTTCTCTCAAAAAATTCAAACCTTAACCTTTCTTTAAAAAAAAATAATTTACCCTTATAGTGTAAACTTGCTACTAATATCTCATGCATTATGAAATAAAGTCTTCGACTCTAGTTCTATGTTAGTTTATCAAGTGAATTCTCTTCATTACTATACTTATGGTTTACCACGTTAATTGTATAGTAAACTCTTAAGAGCAGTTTAGGGTTCTAACATTTTTTTGCATTTTCCCTACAGGTTAGTTGTGGTGATTGGTATATTGATGGAGCCACTATTTTAAATGGATTTTTTTGCAAGTTTTGCAATTACTTGAATTTGTAGTCATTCAAGGTGCTTACATGGTTTTTTTCATGTCTCTTTACAAGGTTCTCGTACTCCATATGACCAAGGGTTTTCATGTTTTATTTGTATCTTAAGGATTTAATGAAAAGGCCCTATATTGGCTAAGTTCTATGAATTTGTGGCTTAATGTATAGTTATTTGAAATTTATAATTATATAATAGAAACTTGACCTCTACAACCATATTCTACCATTGCTGATGTTGTTAGAATTTAAGGGTCTTTTCTTTCTTTGCTTACAATTTGACAGTTGGTATATATGCTATTATGGACCAAACTGGGCTTGCATGGCTATATTGTAAATTTTTAGTTATATTATATATAAAGGTGTTCTCTTTCCAATGCAACAACTAAATTTGAGTTCTTATTACGAAGCCTTTAGTTGGTTAAAAAATTATAGTCCTTCATAGGGTTTTCTTTCTATATTTTTTCGTTCTTGTTTCATTTTCTAAATAAATTGCAGTGAAAAGAAGGTCATGTCCATTTTAAATGTAGAATACGTGTTCTAATATTTTGGCTCATAGATGAAGGGCATAGCTATGTAATTTACTGACACATAAAGTATTCTTTAATTATTTTTTTCATTTCTATAGGGTTTCCATGCCATTACAATTACAATTATTTCACTTATTTCTATAAATATGTGTGCCATATTTTATTCTTTAAAGTTCTATGTATTGGTAATTATTTCCTTATATAAATTCACCATGACTATCTATTTTGTTTTGGTGTTCTTTATTAGACTATATAATTAGATTAATATGATTTACATATAATGTACTAAGCGAGAGACCTAATGAATTCTACCATCAAAACTATTAGGGTTTCTCTGAGCCTTAATTTTCCAGTGCCTGAGACTGCTATTTCAAATTTAATGAATACGGAATTCCCTTGGTTACGACATAGAACATTTGACCTAGGAAGACTGTCTCCTACTTCCAATCTCATTTACTTCCAATCTTATTATCATTATGTTCTATTATAAAAAAGAATACAATGAGACATAATTAGTTATTTAAATCATTATTCTTAAAATCTCCTTAATACCACCTTTACCTAGGGTGTATTTTTTTGTTTAATCCTCACCCTCAAGGATTTTCCAATGTAAGTTCCTAAGTAAGACTCTTACCAACCTCTTTAACAAGAGTAGATCTTAACCTGCACCTATAGAATCCAACTTATTGCAACGAGTTAGAAGTAGATACACACACTAGTACAATGAAAATGATATATTTTTACCTTTATAACTATGATCATTGTGGATATTTTCCCATATGACTAATTTGGTAGCAAACCTCTAATATTGCCTAAGAACAATCATTTTCATTTCTAGAACAAGCCAATCAACTTAAAATCAATAACATCCAAAATACCTATCGGAGGCTTCCTAGAAATCTGATAAAGGCTCCCACATTCCTCCCAACCATGAACTAACTTTCTAACTGGTTCCCCTTGAGCTCCAATCCTCTCTATCAGGGAAAAAATTTAGAAAACTTTAACAAAATTAACCTCCTGAACCCTTTAGCAGTGTCCTGGTAATTCTCTATGTTAGAAATAAGCCTTTATCTCATAGATGTCTTATTCTCATAAGCAACTGTCTTTATCTATCACAATTATTCCATAGAGATTCCACATCACGACGTCTATATCTAGTGAGAAAATTATCTGGTGGTTTGTGTGTTCAACAATTCTCCTAAATAATTGAAAAATGAGTAATTTCTCTTCTTTTTTTCCTACCCCCTTCTTGGGCACAACTAATTTCAAATTGGTTTGTTGATAAATAGGAATTAAATCTGACATGATAGCCTTTACTGTATTTTCAAGAGTGTTAACACATAAAAAATAAAATCTTCTTTAATTATTGAAAAAAAAATATTTAAATCACCATATCTTGTTATTTGTATTTTAACTTTCTAGCCAACAGTTAAATGTAAAATTCATAAAGCATTTCATCTCTAGATATTACATATCCCCTCTCCTTAAAAGAAACAATGTCCTTAGTGTTTCAGATTCCATTCTTCTTTGGAACAACATTGAAAAAGCATCCATTGTTTCATGTTCTATTTCCCAAGTGTTGTGTTGTACAACAACCCCCCATTTCATAAAATTTTACCTTCAAACTATAATATGAAATGGGTCCCTTTTTAGATAAAATTGGTATCAACTTATCATTCCTCAAAAGGTCCGAAAAGAAACAAGACATTATAAACCTTTTGAATGAACACAAATCGGTCTTATAAAAATAAATGAATAATTCTTTATTATTGCGATAAAGTGATCACAAGATTGCATATCGCAATAACAAAGGATGCATAACAAAAGAAACCATTGGTTTGCCCCGATGCGACAAGCGTGAATAACTATCGGATATCAGGAAGGTAAGCGATTGTAACAAGAGGCCCCTTCTCTTTGCTCCGATGCAATATCACTATCGGTGATTGGGGAATATAACATGCATGCAACAAAAGGCCCACTTCTAAAAACTCCCGATGCGAATTAGCGATATCGCTATCGGCGATCGGGGATTTCGCAATGACACAAATATAACTACTCAAGCGTTCCTCTGATCTCTGATTGCGATAAAGCTAAGCGTAAATTTCAAAAGGGATTGTAAAGGCTTGGGTATATTATGTTAAATTATTATTAAAATCCTTTCTATTCCCGATAGTGATTCACTTGTGGCCAACCGCCAAAAAATCAAAGCCACGCTTAAATGAATTATTCGACAAATAAACTATATGATGAGCATTTAAATGATTGACAGGTTTAAATGGCCAATTAATGGAGCAATTATGCCAAAATCTCTTCAGAGATTGTATTCGCGGCAATATTATTTTAATCCTCCATTATTCATTGATTGATATAACTATTTCATACTTGGTTTGCACCACCTATTCTTTGCATTACGTTCATTTTATCTCTTGCACAAAGCTCCTCTCAAGCAAAAAATCTAGGCCAAATGGGGAAGAAATCTAAAAAGTTTGGAACAGCTTCAGCTTCCGCAGTAACAGGACAATCTACCGCCGATCCGGGACCAAGTAAAAAAGGATTGATCTCAGACACTACATGCCTTGGTCTCGGTAATTCTAGTTGGCAGAGCAACTATAATCTGGTTCAAGCCGAAGAACCTCAAGAAGTATCAGTACAAGCTACAACAGGTTCGAATCGAAAGTATGAGGCTACCCTAAAGGATTTAGCCGATTCTTACTTACACCGGATAGCGGCTCGAGAGAAAATTCTTCCATACACAGATGTAGTAAGGTGGGTAGTTGAGGAAATCTTGATTACAAATAGAACATTTTGCACAGTTGACGGGAGAGTCTTCAGTTCGTTTCAACCCAATGATTTGAGACAAATGTACCATTTGCTTGAACCAGAGAAGAAGTATAACAAAGAATTTCAGGAGAAGTTCAGAGATGAAAATGAAACTGAATCAGCACCTATACGGGAATGGATATAGAACCCCACAAAACACAATCATGATTCCTCGGTTAAGTACTCTATCGATTCCTTGCGTTCTCCTTATTGTTACACTGGGGCGATGATGTGTAGGATTTGGGGGTTGCATGATTCCTAAAAATTCTCAATAGAGATGGTACCTTTAATGGAAGCAGCAGTCAATAGCGAAATAATGGATTGGGGAAATATATTATCTGATAAGTTAGCAACCACTATTCTTGAGTTCAGAAATAAAACCCGCGTTACTGATACGTTTATTCCTCCATTTTATTGTGCCTACATCTTAGATACTCTTTGTTTTAACTTCGAATTTCCTGCGCTGGGGTGGAGATCGACTCCACAGGATCCCATGCTAATTCATATCTATCACCAGAAGTTGTGGAAAGCCCATTATAAGCACCACCTATATCAAGTTTCCAATGGATTTATGTTACCCATTTACTATGCAATTTTTGACAAACCTACTCCTAAGATTTCCTCACAAGCAGAGATTGACTTGATAGCCTTAGGAAACTGGTTCGGAGAAAATAAATTTACATATATAAGATTTTTCGGCAACCATGTCAGGCCTCATGTTCTCCCCTTGTACATACCCGACAAACTATTGGCTAGAGAGATAGCATATCAGCTTACGTCCGCAGGAGCGACCAAGACTCTGAGGAATTCAAAGAAGAAAGTTTGGCCTCCTTTTCCTCTAAGGTGTGGTGTTTACACTCTGCATGACTATAAGCATGCAGAGAAAGAAGCAGAAAAGATAAAGATACTGAATCTCGCCACTCTTCCTAATAGACGATTTGATCCAAAGAAAATCGTCTATAATGTATTGGATCAGGAAAAACTCACTAAGTTTGAACATAAAGAAGATGAGTTTGATGATCTATTTTCTTCGGCGGAGTCATTATTTCAGGTTCAAACATTAGCTAAAATGAGATATCGCGATGACGGGTTAGTGGAATTCAACAAACTCAGAGAGCAAAGGTTGTAAACTCTGCCTCTAGATTTGCAAGCTACTGCCGCAATGACACAATCAAGCGAGCCTGAACAGTGACTTACCAATGAACCTCCTGCTACATCATAAATTTTTGAAGAAGTCCAAAGCAAAGAGCAGGAGGAACTCCAGAGGAAAGAGCAGGAGGACGTATAGAGGAAAGAACAGGAGGAAGTGCGAAGGAAAGAGCAAGAGGAAATACATGAGGAGGAACAGAAAAAGGAGAAGGATAAGAGTAGGAAGGATGTGAATGTCGATACCCAGATTGAACCAATATTGCTCCAAGAATGGAAACAATTTGACTCAATCATAAGCAATCTGGAAAGCTTAAAAGATGCCGATACATCCAAAGCGACTGATACACAGGATACAACGTCAAAAAAGGTTCCAAGTGAAGGAACCAGTGACCTACCCCCTAGTACAGACTTAGAAATAATTCTGAAAGATCCTTTGGATCAAATCATTTTGCAAGTGGAGGATATACCTCCATTGGATGTCTTTTACAGCCCAAAACACAGGGCCGTAGTAAAGCGACAGTGGAAAAGGAGAAGGATTGATCAACCTTCCCTGCTCCCCCAACAAACAGAGACAGCCAACTTAGTTTGGAAGGAGGAGTTCGATCCTTTCGATGACCTAACAAAGTTGTCCCATTATGCTGGAGCCTATTCAGCAGCCACCATGGACAAGGCATCGGAAGTGAGTAATTTGCTAAAAACAAAGGACCAGGCAATTATTTTTTTACAAACACAACTATCGGAGGCACAATAGAAAGCTTAACAATTAGAATAGCAATTGTTAACGCAGCAATAGTTAGATAATCAATTGAACAAGAAGCTACTTGAAGAGAAACAGAGGGTATATTCAAGCACGATTCAAAGGCAGAAAGAATTATCAGAAGCATTTGCAAAATTGAAGACGATGAATTAACTAATGGTAAAGACAAAAGATGAGAAAATTGCTCAATTATCACTTCAAATACAGAAGTTCAAGAATCTTCTGCAGCCTGTCAATTTCAGGGCAGAAGCACTACAGATTAATAAGGCACTGGTAACACAAATAAGATTATTGTTTCATAAAATTGCTCAAGTTGAACCCCTGTGTGACATAACAGCATCAATAATCGATAAATCAGTCGATGCTAGACAAGACTTAGAGCAGGCCGATGACACCTTAATAGATTTCGTTACTTGGCAGGAAACTAGTGAGGGACAGGCAGCAAATTTGCCTAAAATATTAGAATCACATAAAGAAATCCTATTCTTGGAATGGCAGTCCCAATTGATGAAGGCAGAGAGAGCAGTTTCTAGATGCAAATTATCCACAAGTAATTTGATTGAATTAATTAACAATATTCTCTATTTATCTAATATGATCTCTCAATGTACACGAGGTAAATTGCTATCCGCTAAAACATTGGAGCAATCATGTTATCAAGATATGGAAAAGAATGGGAGGTTGATTACAGGTATTCAAAGTTTAACTTGGGACACCTATTGGTTGTTCCTAGTAAAACCATACAGCTAGAGAGCCACCCTCAAGTGCCTAATAGATGCAATCGGGTGTATCATTCCTGATATACATGATGCCACATATTCGGCTCAACTCAATTCTCATCTCAGCTGCCCTCAAGAAGTGGAATCGACGCTAGTGATATGCCAACTCAGATCAAAGGGAAAACAACCAAAGTGATGAATCATTATGCTGACTACCAAATTGCTGTGAAGGAGATATTCAAGATCACGTTATACCAATTAAATAACATTTTAATTTTGTAGTTAGTTAGTTTTATTAAGTATTTATAGACCCTTTCATGCATTTAGAAAGGGTCCTGAGTTTTTGTATATGACTTAAACTTGAAGTTGCACTACTGTACTTCAGGTATATTTTTTTACAAAGACTGGGCCAACTATTCTAATATTTGACAACGAAGCTTTTATGTGGATTTGCACTACTACCTTTATTTAAAAGTATCTCTGAGTTGAAAGAAGGAATTCAAATTGCGATTGATGTTGGGAATGATTTGCAGCTCATATGGTACTACTATCTATGTTTGAATTCATTCTTTTTATGTGAATTGTTATTTGATTATTCTTGCTATTATTGAATATATGCATGTGTTTCAACAACATTCTTTATACTTTCCACTATTGGATGTTTACAGGATGCTTTTCTTTTAGTCATTCATGTATCAGTAATATATAAAAGACAAGTGTAACAATGTTTTATTAATTACTTTGTTCAACTATTTGAACAAAGCAATTATTATATGAATGAATATCTATGTTTATTGAATAGAGTCATCTATATGCTTATTGATGAACAAAGATCATCAAACATTGCACTTAAGAATAGAAATTTCCCGGGATAGAATAGTTATTCGTATTTTTTCTTTTAGATTAAGTCATCCATCCATTATCACTTATTAGAAAACCAGTCACTCATCCATCCCTTTTTTATTCAGCACTGGGAAACTAGTCCCATTATATCCAGTCGGAGAGACCATCCCAAACGGAAAAGGAGTTGCATTAAGGTCCGGACCGGGTGGTTTTCCTCGATGTTGATGCAACTATTTTCGAGGCATCAACACCAGTTCACCTCCTAAATCCTAAAGTGCTTCCATTGCTCTTTAACCTAGGCGATGGCTCAATTTGAAAGTGTAATTTCCCTCTTATCCAAAATTTGTAAAGGATTGACCAGAAACTCTCCTTCTGGTTCAAAATGTTCAACATTCCAATCAATTATATGAGTAGGATCATGTATATATTTATTTAAAAAATACTCATGAAATACATTATGAATTTCAATATGGGTTGGTAGTGGCAGCAAGTAGGCCATCTAAAATTTCCCACAAAACCCGAGGGGGTGGAAATTTAGAACACATCCCCAATTTTAAGGAGCTATTTTTTGGTCATGTTGACCCATTTGAAACACTTTATGTGTCCCTTTCAAGTCAGTGTAAATGTTCTGCCTATCTTGTACCACTTTTAAATTGTGTTTGATATTTCTTACCATTTGTTCCATTTCCTGTAACAAATACGACCCCAACATAATGTTGTGCAACCAGCTCACAAAATAGAAGAAAAGATAGGTGAATGACTTCAAAATCAACCTATTC
The DNA here is from genome assembly GCA_000404065.3 of Pinus taeda. Classification (NCBI taxonomy): domain Eukaryota; kingdom Viridiplantae; phylum Streptophyta; class Pinopsida; order Pinales; family Pinaceae; genus Pinus; species Pinus taeda. The sequence goes on from APFE030765783.1 coordinate 22,457, forward strand.
AAGAGGGAAACCTCCTTTAAATTACGCAAACGAAAATTCTTCGATGATACAAACGACAAAACCTCCTTTCTATATATAGGAGTCTAAGGGGTCACAATATAATCAAAGCCGACATAACAATAATAATATAAGGGCACAACAGTAACAATAGTGGGCTACAATAATAATAATATGGGCACAATAGGGGCACAACAATAACAATAAGGGCTACAATGACAATAGTAATGGGGGAATCACTAGTATTATAGGGACCTAACATGCCCCTCTCCTTAAAAAAAGTGTTGTCCTTATTCTGTATAAAATTCTCATCCTCCCACGTGGAATCTTCAACGAGTAAGTTCTTCCACTTGATGAGATACTCCGAAACTGATCGATTTCATAGTTATTGAGTTCTTGTTTCTGTGACTGTCTCAGGTTCCAATATGAATTTTCCTTCCTCGTCAAGTTCTAGAAATATTGTTTGAACTAGAGCTTGTCACCTATAACCTTCTTTAAGTATGAAACATGGAAAGTTGGGTGCACTTGGGAAGTTGCAGGAAGCTACAATTTGTATGCCATAGTACCAATATCATGCATCACCTTGTATGGACCATAATACTTTGGTGATAACTTATTATCCTTCTTAGCTTTCTTGAGGGACATTTTTTTATAGGGTTGTAGTAGTAGAAATGCCTAGTCACTTACATCAAAACTTCTTTCATTGCAATGTTGATATGGTCGTTGTTTCATTCTATTCTGCACCAAAGTGAGGTTATCCTTTAAGAGTTGGAGAACTTGATGTGATCTTCCACTACTTGAACCTTAGAATTTTCTCTTAATTATGATGTGATGGAGGGTGGATGATATCCATAAAGTGCTATAAATGGGGTCATTTTTGTTGCAATATGGAAGGAAGTTTATACCACCATTCAAATAGAGGCAACCGTTTCACCCATTGTGTCTATTTATCAGATACAAAACAACAAAGATATCCTTCCAAACATGTGTTTACTATCTTAGTTTTCCCATCAGATTGAGGATGATAAGATGAGCTATGATCTAACTGAGCACCAAGACAAGAAAATAATTCTATCCAAAAATTTCTAGTGAAAATAGGATCTCTGTCACTTATAATAATCTTTAGGCTTCCATGTAGCTTTTGAATTGTTTCCATAAATGCTGTAGAAACTGTATTGGCTTTAAATGGACGAGATAATGCACAAAAATGTGCATACTTAGTAAGTTTGTCAACTACCACCATGATGAAACTCTTTCCTTTGGACTTGGGTAAACCTATGATAAAATCCATTGAAACCTCCTCCCAATGTTGACTTGGAATGGATAAAGGTTGTAATAGACTTGGGGTCTTAATTGTTTCAAATTTATTTTATTGGAAAACCAAACATTTTGCCACAATGTTTTGAATATCAGATTTAAGGCCATCCCAAAAACAATCCTTCTTAACCCTCTAGTAAGTTTTTAAAAATATTGAATGCCCTCCTAAGGGAGAGGTGTGCAATTTCATATGAATCTTTTGTTTGAGTTGGGAATTCTTACATAGGTATAAGTGATCTTTGTACCATAATGAATCATTTTTCCAGCTAAATGTATTAGATGTATTGGGATCTTGTTGTAACTTTTGAATGAGTACCCACACTTCTTTTTCATTCTTTCATTCATCCCTTACTTCATTTATCCAATCTGGTTGGATGATATAAATGGCGCAAATCAATGCTTCCGCATCCTCATCCTTTCTTGAGAGTGTCTCTGCCACAAAATTTTGCTTCCCTTTTTTGTAGATTATTTCAAATTCATAACCCAACATCTTTGTGACCCATTTTTTCTGCTCTTCTAGAGATAATCTTTGTTCTAAAAATTATTTAAGACTATCATGATCTGTTTTTACCTTGAAGTATCTTCCCATTAGGTAGGGTTTCCATTTCCTAAGTGCATGTAGTATTTCCAACATTTCCTTCTCAGAAATAACTTTGTGTAAATACTTTCTTTCGATTGGAAGACTTTCGAAAGAAATGGGTCTTTATTCTTGCATTAAAACAACACCAATTCCATTTCCTGAAACATCACATTCCACAATAAAGGTTTTTATGAAGTTCGGTGTAGCTAATATCGGTGTCTTGGCACATTGCCTCATTAAGATGTTCAAAGGCCTTCATTGCTTCTAGAGTCCATGAAAATGCATCTTTCTTCAATAATGTTGTTCGAGGTGGTGCTATTCTCCCATAATTATTAACAAACTTGTGATAATACCCTGTCAACCTGAGAAATCCTCACATATGCTTTATTGATGTGGGTATTTTCCATTCCTTAATGGCTTTAATTTTTCTAGGGTCTACATTAACACCTTCATGAGATATAATATGACCTAGATAATCTAATAGTTTGAGTACCCTGTCAACATGTTGAACATGATCCTTCCAAGACTTGTTGTAGATCTGTATATCACCAAAAAAATACTACCACAAATGTTCTAAGGAAGGGTTTGAAAATGGAATTCATCAAACCTTGAAATGTATAAGGTCCATTGCTAAGGCCCAAAGGCATGACCAAAAATTCATAATGACCCTCATGAGTTCTAAATGTTGTGTTCAAAATGTCTTCAATATTCATTCTGATTTGATGATATCCTGAACAAAGATCCAACTTGGTGAAGTAAATTGATCCATGAAATTCATCCAATAATTCATCAATGACAAGAATGGGAAATTTATCTTTAATCGTGAGCTTGTTAAGCTCCCTATAATCTGGACACATGCACCATGATACATCCTTCTTATGCACCACTACTATTGATGCAGAGAAAGCACACTAGGTTGAATTATACCAGCCTCTAGAATTTTTGCAACCATATCTTCAATTTCAATATTTTGTGCATAGGGATATCTATAAGGTCTAATCTTTGGAGGAAAACTTCCCGGAATCAAATGAATAGCATGATCATGATCATGAATAGGTGGTAGGCCCTTGGGATTCTCAAATACCTTGGAATGATTGTCTAAGGCTTTTTGGAGATCTGGAGAAATATATGATTTTGATGTGGGAACCTCTAGAGAAAATAATTGTACAATTACACATTGTTGTTCTTTATTTAGAAGATTTTTCAATTTGTTAGAGCTGATTATCTTTTCGAGTTTCCCTACGATACTCCTTAATTCAACTTCCTTTCCTTCTGAAAAAAAATTCAAGAAAAGTTCTTGAAAATTAAAATCTATCGTGCCCAAAGATTTTAGCTATTGGACTCCTAGTACAACATCAGCACCACCCATTGGAATGGAAAGCATTGAGCTATTCAATACATATTCTCCCATGGATAGCTTTATATTATGGCACTTTCCAGAGCGATTTATGGTTCCTCCACTTGCAACTATCACTTGACACTTTGGTTCTAGTTATAGGAAGAAATTCAATTCCTTGGCTATATTACAATCAATAAAATTATGGGTACTGCTCGAATCAATCAACACTATTACCTTTTTCTTCTTGATATGTCCTTCTATCTTGATAGTTTAACGAGTGGTAATTCCGGCTAATGCATTACAAGATATGGTCAAATTCATTGCTTATTTATCTAGGGTTTGTTCCTACTGTATAACCTCTTCTTTTAACAATTCTTGCTCATTTTATTCCTCCTCTTCACAATCTATGTAAAATAATTTCTTCTCAGCACACTTATGACATTTAGTGTATTTTCTATCAGAACTGTAACAAAGCGCTTTTTCTCTTTTTTTCTTCCAATTGTTGTGGTGTCAACCTTGTAGGTTGTGGAAGGCTAGGGTCAACAATGCTTACATATTTATTGTTGAGTGGTAGGCTTCCTTGTTGCCATAATTTTGCTTTCCATTTTTCTTGCCAACCTGAATGCCTTCTCCAATGAATCAGGTTCCCAAAGGCGAACCTCATGTTGGATGTTATCCTTTAAAGTCCCTATGAGCACATCAATCCTATGCTCCTCTAGAATATCTTTTACCCTTATGTTCAATTTTTGGAAGTCCTCAATGTGCTCCATCATTGAATCCTTTTGTTTGTCATTTATCAATTGGCTAAAAAAGGTGTTTCTTTTTGTATCCTCATAATGTACTATTATTTTGTCTATAAAAATTGCCCAAGTGACAATGTGTTTATGAGAGCAAATCCATCGATACCATACAAGCTGATTTGGTTCCAAATATAAAGTTGCAATGCGTAACTTTCTGTGGTTTTCACATTATGGAGATCAAAATATTGCTCCATCTATAGTATCCATGTTATGGGATCCTTGCCATCAAACTTCCTCATATCGATCTTTGGAACATGGTGGGTCTTCAATCCAATGTTAGAGTCTATGAAATCATGATTAACATTTCTTTTGTTGTCATCATGAGTTTCCTTTACTACCTTTTTGCCATTAGTAAGAATTTCTTGTAGCAACTTTTTCAAATCTATCTTCAAATCTTCCATGTTGCCTTTAATAGTTTCTTCTATACCATCCATCTTAGCATGCACACCATTCATATTTGCTTCCATGACATCCATATTAATTTCTGTGCCATCCATCTTAGCTTTCACGTCGTTCATCTTAGCTTCCATGCCAAACATCTTAGCTTTCATGCCATTCATATTAGCTTCCATGCCTTTCCTTAAACCATCCATCTTAGCTTCTATTACTTTTTGTGAGAGCGAAAATCGTTGCTCTTGATCTCATGATTTTGATATATCATGTTGCATTTCTTTCTCTCCTTCATGAGTCATGGTAGACTTTTCAGGTTGCTTACTAGGTGTTTCTATTTTCTTTCTTCAGGGCATCAATTAATGATAATTAGGCCTCACTATGCTCCTTGAATCACTTCAAACTATTTTTTCAAACTAAACTTATGAAAAAAAAATTTACACACCTTTTTCACTTTGAAGGAGCTCGATATTGAATCTATTGTATCTTTGTAATTTAGTATCTCCAAGGTTTGTAATTGCGTCCTGTGGTAGCACTATGAGTCCTCTTTCTAACCCCACCAGTTTGACCAATATTGGATTCTTCAAGAAAGAGTTATGCCAAATACCTGTGATGACTTGATTATAGACTTGTTCAGTAGAGTTAACTTGTATGACCTTCCACATCTCTTTGTTTTGACCTTAGGACCTAAAAACAATGCAAAATTAACTATAGTCCATCCTCTTTCTGTAACATCTGACGAAATTTCAATCCAATGCTCAGAGAGAAAGTTATGATGATTTTCCCAAGATCACCTATTTAGGATGTAATTCAGGAGCATGCAAAAACCCTAACTTCCTTGGATCATCTCTCCAAACATACAACAAGAAAAAAATTTGAAATTCAAACTCAAGGTTCATCAAGATTTCGGCTCAAATGGGTTTTATTTTCAGCTTCTGAAACTTCGTAGAAAAACGTTATAGTAAAATTTCTGCAATGGCCTGCTTGGAGTAGCAAAACCGTAGAATCCAAAGCTCTGATACCAAATTTTATGCAGTCAACTCACAAAATATAAGAAAATATAGATAAACGACTTTGAAATAAGCCTCTTCGAGGGGGAAACCTCCTTTACATTACACAAATGAACAATTATGGGATAATACAAATGACAAAACCTCATTTCTATATATTGGAGTCTAAGGGGTCACAATATAATGAAAGCCGACATAACAATAATACTATAAGGGCACAACTGTAACAATAATGGGCTTCTATGGTGCACAATAATAACAATATGGGGACAATAGGGGCACACCAATAAAAATAAGGGTTAAAATGACAATAGTAATGGGGGAATCACTAGTATTATAGGGACCTAACACAAAAGCTTATCCTCAGGTCGAATCTAACTTAGAGGAGCATGAGACATCCTTCCAAACATAACCTTATAGGGAATCAACTTCAGTGATCCCTAATAAATATTTTTATAGGGTAACTCTTCTAAATGTAGATAGTCCTCCTATTTTGTTGGCTAGTTCATTACATACATGTGTAGCATGTCCTTAAGAACCTGGTTAACCTTTTCTATTGGCCATCAGTTTTTTGATGATGCATAGTGCTAAAGTTTAGTTGCATACTCATCCTTGTAACCAATGATTTCCAAAAGTTTGAGGTGAATTTCATATCTCTATCTCATACAACTGTCTTTCGCACACCATTGAGTATTAAATTTTCTTTCATAATGACTTCAACCTCCTACGCAACTCTATATGTGGATTGCACAAGTATAAAATGGGCATCCTTAGATACGTTTTTTACCACTTTGATAATGTAATCATGTTTCTTTTGTGTCTAGGGTAATTCAATAATAAGTTATAATTAAATTACCTCGAATTTCCACTTTTGTATGGGAAGGGTGTTTAGTAACCTAGCTGGGTGTTGGTATTATATTTTCACCTGTTGGTGTTGAAATAAGGAATTACTAGGGGGTGAATCAATAATTATGATATTATTTTTTCTTTTTCTATTATGCTTACAACCCCTTTTTATATTATTTTACTTGTGATAACATTCATTCATAAAGGGAGTGAACAAAAAGTTCTATCATACATTTTCATACAAAAATCACTTGAGTGGCACACACATTTGACATAATGTTTTATTCACGTGGAGACCCAGAGAGAAAGAACCACCAAATTCGTTGTTTGTTTATGATATAAATTAAGAACATACTTAATTACATTTTTTTCTTTGTGAGAACCCAATCAAAGGAGGCACCAACCCCTTTTGGTTAGCAAGCAAAAACTTTCCAAGAGGCACCAACTTCTCTTGTCACTATTCTATTATTTCATACAATTTTCAAACTGAAAAAAAAGGCATATACATTATCAGTAAAATACCAAAATGGTTGGTTGCAGACTCAACTTCTACTCTTCGTCTTCTATTGTTCCATTAACTCCATTTGGTCTCATGCAATGGTTCTTTATTCGCTTCACATAGAAATATTACTAAACATTCTACCTTCTCACTCACTGGCTCTCTGCTCCAACATCTTCGGCTCACCACACACTGTTCTTTTCACAACAACTACTTTGTTTCCTTTTCTTCAGCACTTCCTTTTTTGTTCTCCTCATAGCATACTCACTGCACTCACTTCTCAATCACTCAGTGTTCACATGGTGGTTAGACCTCTCTATCTATACACACACTCTCACTACTCATCACTTCGGCGATATGCTCAACTCCGCCAATTGCTTAATTGCAAATGTTGGTTTTGTCCCACAAAATAAATCTTGGTGAGGGTGTCACTCTTGTATATCCCTTAAGTTTTGAAGTGTTTCTTGGTCATGGCTCCCCCTACCATTGTTGTATCTCTTGCTAGTTTAATGTCATAGTATTAAATCATAAATGGATCATGGAGCTTTTTACTAAACAACTGCATTATTCTCCATATTGAGAAATTAATTCTAAGATGACCTACACGCTCCTCCGAGAGTCCCATTATTAGTTATTTCTCGACCTAGATTGGTAGTCCTTAGGGATGGCTACACTGACTTCAATTAATTCTCCCAGTCGTGCATGAAAAACAACTACTTCCTCCTTTCATTCACAAAATCATTTTTGTAAAAAGATGTCCTCAATTCCTTGTTACAAACTCTTCTGTAGGTTTAACCCATTTTAGTGATCAATGAACCTAATCTTGTATTCAATTCTGCAGGTCCCAACCCATGCATACTTTAACTCATTGTACTCTCTTATCGGAACACGCCATATCATAATTAACATAGGTGGGACTTTACGATATTGCACTCCCTGATAACCTTGGATCCCTTTGCCTTCAACTCCTTTGGCAACTTCTTTCTCATAGAGTCATGAGTTGTGACCAAGGTTGGGCAATATATTGGAGCCCCTCAACATCATAAATTTCTCAATTGAAACGTTATGATATTTCTCAATCCTGATATTCTAAGCTCCTTTGATGCTTAGCTCCTTGAGAGTTTTCCTTCTCATATCACCAGACCTATGATTGACAACTTAGTGCTAGGTACTAAGGCCTCCAGGCTCCTACCAAGGGCCAATATTCCTTTGATAACTACTTTGTGCCCTTGGTTCTCCAAGTTCTCATGACTAGGTGCCAACTCAACATTGGAAGCCCCTTCCACTGTAACTTTTCAAAAACCATTTGCACAGAAGTTACGAGCTTCTCATCCTTCGATATTTTGACCTCCGAGATGACGTCATGATGCCATCATTACTCCATGTGGTGACTCATTAGTGGTGACACATGTCCTATTGTACTTCCATGTCATGCTGATGTCAGATGCCACTATAGATTTTCGAAGCCAATCTCATGCCGCCATTTGTCCTACCAGAGGAGAGAGAAGTGGCCCTGTGAAACCTTGGTTTTGCAATAGGGTCCTCTTTTTACTTTTCCTAGAATTCATTAGCACTTTTAACACTATCATGCTTGTTGGATATCGTAACTCTCAAAAGTTCCTCTATTAAGAAATTATGATATTCTGATGTCCTAGACCTCCAATGTTATCTGTTCAGATATCACAATGTCTGATATGTTTCCTGCTCCGATATCTGATATTTGATATGTTGTTTAATCTAATATCCAATATGCTGGACTCCAAGGTTTTGATACCGGGTCCCAATGGGCTCCGATCTCCAATATTTCATCCTCCTTAAGATTTCAAGTCCCAGATGTCGACGGGCTATATCTCTTGATCTAGGAGTCCATTTTTAGACTTCCACATACCATTGGAAAGCTATTCATGAGCACTTTCCAAGGGAAAATATCTGATAAATGCTTTAAGCCCATCTACTATGTCTGAGATGGCTGTAAACTCTCTAGAATACTCTTCTCCTTGAATCTTCTTCTTGTGCTTGGAATGTTGAACTCCCAACCACCATAGTCATCATTTTATGGCTTCTCTTGCAAACTTTCTAGTATGATGATTCTTGACATGAAGCACTCCAGCAGCCATGGGATCCCTCATGGAAACCGAATTGTCACCCTAACCATAGTTGACATCAATCATCATGGTGATCCTAGTTGACATCAATGGTAATGCTAATACAACCACTAGCCATCCAGGCACCACCAACTGTCAAATAGTTGGAATTATTGGAATCTTTCCAAGTACTTAGAAACTTCTCTTTTTAACCCAGGCATAAAAAATATTTTTTGAGGGCTGTGATGATTTTTTGATTTCCCAAGTGAGCTGAAAAAGGCCTCTTGTGACATTCATCCAATATTAACTCTTAGTTTTATATTCATATAGAATATAAAGTCTACCCTTGTAGGTTATCAATCCTCTTTTCCTAATTGCATAATCAAACAATTTTCATTGATAATTTTTAATTTTTAGCTCTTTGCAAAGATGATTATAATTTTGTTTCTCTAATGTTGCCTCTTTAGTCTATTTAATAACATATGTCTCATTTTGAATTACTATCACTTCATTTTCTTGCTTTAAACTTTGACTTAAGTCAATTACTACATTGTTTGCTTTCCCATTTATGTATTTGATGTCAAAATCACAGTCACTTAGGAAGGCCATCCATATGGTATACTTGGCATCCATATCTAGTTGTCTAAAACAATATTTCAGACTTACATGATCAATAATCAAAAAAAACTTTTTACCAATTAGATAGTTCCTCAATATGTTAAGTGTGTGGATTATCATTGCTAATTCAAGATCATAAACTGCATAGATTTTCTCATGTTCTTTTAGTTTACTAGATTCATATGCCACTACATGTCCTTCCTACATAACTACAGCTGCAAGAACTTCTAAGCATGCATCTATACATACATCAAAATCTTTATTGGGATATGTTATTTTCAACACTGGGAAAATAATAAGTAAATGGTTCAATTTCTCAAAGATTTCGTCATGTTGTTGCATCCACACAAATTTTACCTTTTCTTTTGTAAGGAGGTTATATGGTATACTAACATAGATAACCCTTATATAAATCTGTAGTAATAACCAATAATTCACATGAATGACCTTATATCAGCCACTTATTTTGGAACTAGTCAATCAAGAATGGTGTTTACCTTTTTAGATTCATTGTTATCACTTCTTCTGAGATTACATGCCAAAGATACTGCATCTTATCTTGGAAAAATTCACATTTACTAAATTTTATGTATAACTGATGTTCATGTAATGTTTGTAGTACTATCTCCAAATATTGATTATTATTTTCCAATGTCTTTAAATGTATTAGAATGTCATTTCTAAATATTAATGTCAACTTATTCAAAAATTTGTTGAACTCATTGCTCATTAAGCACATAAAGGTAGTACATGCATTTATAACCCTAAAAGGTAACATTTTGAATTCATAGGGTCTATACCTGATTTGGAAAGATTATTGGTATTGTTTCCTCAATTCTCAACTAGTGATGACTATATCTGAGGTCTATTTTAGAAAATGTTGTTGGTCCCTTGAATTGGTCAAATAAATTGTTTATTCAAGGTAAGGGATATTTATTTTTAATTTTTAATTTGTTCAGCTAGCAGTAATCAATACACAACTTAAATTTTCTTGCCTTTTTTCTTATTAAATAGGACTAGTACACCCAATGGTGACACACTAAGTCTAATTTATCCTTTATTTAATAATTCTTGCATCTGCATCTTTGACTCCATCAATTTTGGTGTACGCATTTGGTAAGGATCTTTTGATACTAGTGTTGCTTGTCGTATTAACTCTATTGCGAAGTCTATTTTCCTTTTGGGTGGTAAACTGTCACGAAACACAACTTGATAATTTTGTATGACCTCTAGCTCATGCAAGGACTTGGGTGACTTATCTTTGGAGTGGTATTCCTCCTTAACAGAAAAACATTGTCATCATTTCCTTGCATCCTTATTTATTTGTAATGCATATATGTGGCACACAAAAATGGACCTAGTTATGCCCCTTATAATCTGAGTTTCTCCATTTTCCATGGTACGCATGACTGTTTTATCAAGACAACTAATAATTTCCCTGTGTGCCCCCAACCAGCCCATTCCTATTATAATGTCATATGAGCCTATGGTCAGTATATTTAAATTTGTTGTAGTCAGATCCCCTTTTAGTATAAGTGGGCATGCCTTTTGGAAACTTTCATTTTTGTGTCAATATCTAACTAAACTAGCGAAGAAATTTTATATATTTCAACATTTAATTTACAATATTATACAACCTAAGGGTTGAGATAACTCAGCCTAGCACAGGGGTATATTAATACAAAAACTAATTAGTTAAAGATAGTTCATTCCATTTCGACCATGGTGGATTGATGCTCTACCTAGTGCTCTTCCAATGCTTTTCTCATACACAAAATTTTCCTAGCCACATTGTTAGTGGTGGAGGCCTCTTGAATATTTTGTATATGTTGTATCGATCTCATGTTGTAGGGAGAATTTCATAGTAGTTGGGATTCACCACAACCCCAACACATTAAAGGCTCCTTGTCTTTTCCATTATATCCTTTGTTAATTCCAGTCCTTTTAGACACAATTTGAGTTTGCATTTGAAATCTTTGGGACTAATTATTATTTTTATTGAAGCTTTAATTTTGATTCCCCTTACTAGAATGCTTAAACTATCTAGTTTTCCCTCCTTTACCTTGTTGAAGAAATCGATATTTCTTTTTCTCAGCCCATGATTTTGAATCCTCATTTCTTTACTTGGCCTACTGGTAACAAATCCATGCTTTTCTGATAACCTCATACATGGTTTTGGGGTTATCATATTCAATTCGTTCTTTAGAAGGGACTGGAGGGAAATTTATAAAACATTGTATTTTCACTTTTTCTCCCCTTATGTCGAGAACATATCATAACATATTGTTGGATTCGTTTACCAAGTCATCCACATACATCTAACCCAGTTTTAAATCATGATATTCCTTATCCTTATCTCAGTCAAATATTTTTCCTCAAACAATCACTAGAATTCCTCCCAAAGTTCCCTCTAAAGTATGATATCTTCTAACCTCTTCCCACCATAAGGAAGCTTTCCCCTATAATTGATAAGTAGTTAACTTGGCTTTCAATTCAGTAAAATAGTCGTAAACTTGAAAGTATATGTTTATATTAAGCAACCATGCTTCTGCTGCTTCCTTAGATTCACCGTCATATGTTGGGGGTCTGATCTTTTTAAATTCTCATTGTAATTCCATTTTGGTTTTTTTTTCTCAGGCTTAGAATGAAATTTTTATGAGCTATACTCCTGCCCTTCATATTTTGTTTCATTGCTTTCAACCATCTCTTTATGTGTATTCCATTTTGAGGTGTCTGATATGTACCCTTCCTCTCTCAATCTTTCTATAGTCTTAGGATTTGACTTGTTTGTCATATTTTTTATTAGTTTCTCCTATTCTAAACTTTTTTTTAGAAGTCGCTCATGTCCGACATGAAGATTCACTAGTTCTATTTGTATATCTTTCATCATATTCCATAATTCCACGGTAGGTACATGTGCTTGTTGGCCCAAGTGCACATAAATTTCTTCCTTGCCTATATGAGTGTCTCCATTGGGTTCTACCACTATGTTCCTCTTTTATATACTCTTCACTTTATTTTCTATGTTTAAAATAAACATTTATTGTTAGATGAAGTCATGGTAGGCACAAAGGTCATAGTATTTGAACCTCACTCTAATACCACATGTAACATGCCTCAAGATTATCTTAAAATTAATTATAGTTTATAAGTGTTTTTTTTAACATTCGACCTAGGAATATATTATAACATACATAACTTTGATTATAGGATTGTGTAATCTCTTCTTATTAATATATTTTGATTTAAGTTACAATTCTTCTCATTCTCAAACAATGAAATTTTTTTTGCAAAATGATTTTGTGTCAACTGAGATAGGATATGGTTCCCATCTTAGTAACTGTTATGTTTAATACCTTTTATATATATATATATATATTATATATATATATATTATATATAATATATATATATATATATAAGTGTTGGTCCAACCAACCCATCCAATAATAAAAGTTCTAGGTAGACTTTGCATATGGTTTATATATGTCGCAACTATTTTTCATAGAAATACTCAAAGTAGATGTTATGCTCCTTTGTAGATTTATATAGCTCGTGCTTTGAACCTTATGGCATGATAATAAATATTTACAGCTTTTTTAAGGTTTTAACCTACATATATGTTCTTGTGGCTTGTAGAATATCCATACATATAGTGTGTGGACATGGTTGTTGTTTTGCTCGAACCTCCTTTACTAGTGAAAATATTTCTTATGCTTTGAGACTTGTAGACTATCTTCAGTCCTCCATGGACATTTCAGCTATTGTGTAGGCATCTCTTCCATTGGCTCACATGATGTTGATACAAATGTTGGTATGGGCCACCTACCACTTCGCTAGATGACATGTAAGTAATTCGACAGTGTGGAAGGCTTAGGACTTTTGACCCACTGCATATTTATTTTAAGTTGGTTTTGGGTAGACACCCCCTTGCAACCTTACCATAGTTGACTTATTTTCCATGTGTTGTTAAACAAATGAGATCTGCAACCGTAATTTTTAAAATTTTCAATTATGATTTATCTCTCAAATTTGAAGGTCATCCTATAATCTCTTAGTTATTTCTACCTCGATGCCTTCGATAGCGTATTTTCTTGTGGTTCAAAATTGGGATTACCTCTTCAAGTTAGTGTTTTACCGTAAAGGCGCTCATTTTCTTTCATTATTTAGTGGGTTTCGTTCTTACATTTGAACGCCAGATTTGGGTTCTTTTTTCCGGATGAATTTTAGCCTCATCCAGTTGGTATTTTTTTTTATAGTTTCAAAAAAACCCTAACTTGGATGCAGCCTCTCAGGATTGAGTCCCCTAGCTCAAGAGTTCAGTGGCAAAAAGCATCTCATTCAACACTTGTAAGGTAATTTTTTAATAATAACTCTTTCGCCACAAAGATTTCAACACTATGTTTTCTTTTAGAAAAGAAGGGTTTACGCTTACAATGTAGACTTGTTACTTATATCTCATGCATTCTGAAATAGGGTCTTGGACTCTAGCTTTGTGCCTATTTGGAAAGTGAATTTTCTTCATGGCTATACTTATGGTTTATCGTGTTGATTTTGTAGTAAACTATTGAGAGAAGTTCTGGGTTCTAACCAAATTTCACATTTTCCTTGCAAGTTAGTTGTGGTGATGGGTGTCTTCATGGAGCCATTCTTTCAAATGGATTTTTTTTTGCAAGTTTTGCAATTACTCAACTTCACCATCATTCTAGGCACTTACAGTTTTTTTTTCATTTCTCTTTACAACGTTCTCATACTCTATATAACTGAGACACTTCACGGTTTTTTTTGTAGCTTAGGGATTTAATGAAAAAGGCCCCTTGTCAATGAGGTTCTATAAATTTGTGGTTTAATGTATAATTATTTGAAATTTATAAATATATAATAGAACCTAAATCTCTATGAAAATATTCTACCACTAATGATGTTGCTGGTATTCATGGGTCTTTTGTTTCTTTGGTTACAATTCAATAATTGCTATATATGCTATTACGGACTAGACCAGGCTTGCATGGTCGTATTGTAAACTTTTAATTATATTATATATAAATCCGTTTTCTTTCCATTGTAAAAGCTACATTTGAGTTCTTATTATGAAACCCTTGGCTGATTAATAAATTATAGCGCCCAACATAGTTTTCTTTCTCTCTTTTTTCTTTCTTGTTTAATTTTTTAAATAAAATGCAATTAAAAGAAGGTCGTGGCCTATGTAAATGTTGAATGCATGTTGTGCAATTTTGGCTAATAGATGAAAGCCATAACTGTTTAATTTTCTACAGTAGAAGATATTTTGTAATTTAATTGTTGCATTTCTATAGGGCTTCCATACCCTTACAATTACATAATTTTCACTTATTTTCTATAAATATATGTGTCATATTTTGTTCTTTAGATCTTTTTGCAATGGTAATCATTTTTCTTATAAACATTAAAAGAAAATTTTAGCGTAAAAGTGTCCATGAAATGTTCATACAATTTTCATGTCATAATATGTAAACCAATAAAAAATCCTTTAAATTTAAAAAGAAGTACATGTAAATATTTTAGAGGAGAAAGATGAAAACTACTTTTTTAATTGTACTTTTGACTTATTTCCTTATAATTTTACTTAAATTTCAAGTGTAAACACTCGTTAGATGCAGAATTAATTCCACATTTAATGAATACTCATTATGCATACTTTTGAGAAGACCCACATTGATTAAAAAATGAGTATACGTGAAAAAATGAGTTCATACTTTTGAGAAGTCCCACATTGATAAAAATTGAGAATACATTAAGAAAACATGTTAAACATGTTTTTTATTGTATCCTCGATTTTTATCAATGTGGATCTTTTCAAAATTATCCATAATGGGTACTTGTTGGATGTGAAATTTAATTCCACGTCTAACGAGTTGTATACACATGAACTTTGAGTAAACATTTAAGGAGATAAGTCAAAAATGCAATTAAAAAAAATAATTTTCTTCTTTTTCTTCCAAAATTCATAATTTTTATTATATATTTTAACTATTATTTATTATTTTTCCTTAGGAGGCCACTTTTAAGTTGAAATTCCTTCTAATACATGCTCTGCAATTCTTTGTATGGTTTTGGCATACTTTATTAGACTATATAATTATATTACTTTGATTGATATATACTATCCTAGGCTAGAGACCTAGTGGGTTATGTAGTGGAAACTACCTTGTGTTCTTCTAAGAACTAATCTTCCAATGCCCAAAACTGTTTCTGGATTAATGGATATGGTAATCACCTAGTTACAACCTGGAACATCTAACTTGGACAGACTCTCTTTTAATTTCCAACTCGATCACAAGAAACTAGACTAAACAACTTTATCACAAGAGACTATAGACTAGAGATGAGATTGACAACTCTATCACAAGAGACTAGACTTAGGGAGACTAGACTTTGAGGTGGTATACAAATAATTTCCATTCATTGCACTAGATGAAAATGCAAAGTTGCACAGTGTAATATATAACTTCTAGGCTCACAAAAAAGTTAACATATTTTCTTTTCAAAGAGCTTGAAAAGCTCTCATATAGGAGTTTTAAAATATTTCACCCAAAATATTGGTCGAGTTAAACTCAGGATGAAAAAATCTTTGATGAGCATGAAAGTTTGACAATTTTTAGCCTAACAAGTGTAATGAACTGTTTTCAGTACAACCCTACAGAAAACTCTCATCCAAGAGGTTTTCACTTGTTTCAAGCAACTTTCGGACTATATTCCATTGTTCATATTGTTTTACTCGGCTAATTCCATTATGCAAATTGTTTTACTCGACTATTTCCATTGTGTAGATTGTTTTAGAGCTAAGTGTGTGGGGATAATATTAGTTTCCTCAAAAATATTAATATTATATATATATGAATATTTAAATAATTTAGTATATGTTGTTTATATATATTAATATAAAATGAGTATTTATATTATCAAAAAATTGAAGTCCAAGGTTACAAAAATAAATAGTTTCCTACCATGGTGGTGAGGTTAGTTTGTGCATCGTAATAATGTTCATTGGGTAGAATTAGTTAAAATACATACAAAATACAATAGAAATTCTATTATAGAGTTGTTAGTCGAATGAAATTCTATTATAGAGTTGTTAGTCGAATGCTTCCTATTTAACATTTAGGTGGAGGTACGGTAGTTGATTTTTTTACGATAATTGGAAAGCCGAAATTAACACTAGGACGAATATGCCAGAATATCCTTTGTGTTTCTTTAATTGAATTAAAGATAATATAATTGTTTTAAGTAATTACAATTTTTTATTGTTTAAATGATAAATGATATACTTTAAAATTATAAAGTTATAATATTCCCAATCATTTCTTCGTTTCAATAAACCATGTCGATGTATTTTATTTAATTAATAATATTTTCTTATGAAAATTCATATTTTTTTTATATAAAATTAAATTTAGTATTTTTACGAAAACATTTGAATCGTCAATGTGCCGATTAAAGAGATTGTGGATTTCATTAACCATGACGATGTATTTTTATTTAATTATAATATTTTCTTATTTAAATTCCTATTGTCATTTTTATATAAAATTAAATTAGTAATTTTTTAGAAACATTTGAAACTCGTCATTGCTGCTTGGTGGACAAAAATTAAAGAGAGGTGCGGGATTATATTAACATAGAATCACATAAATTGAGCAATTTATTATTATATAGGTATATATAGAATATTCTTGGTAGTTAGTGAAAGATTTTAGGTAGATTTAATAAATTACAATTTTGTTTTTGATTTGGTATTAATTTGCGTTTGACTAAAAATTTACGGCACTTATTCATAATTTAACATTAAGAATTCAATTTTTGGTATTTACTATTATCATTTGAATTTAATTATTTCTAAAGTGATTGGTTGAGTTCTTATTATGGGTTGTTTAGTAACTTCCATTTCTATTAAGTACTAATTTTTGTTTTTGTTTATTCCTTTTTATTTATTATTATTATTTTAATGAATTTATGATTTTTCACCATTTTCAATTTAATCATTTATCTATTATTATATTAAAAACATATTTTATAAATTTAAATTATAACAATTATATTATTTAATAAAAATAACACACACAGTTTGCTTGGGGTAACTTAGTTGGCAATGGTTATGGAAAAGAAGTCTCACTGAATCAGAAGTCTTGGGTTCAAATCTTGTGCTATCCCCCAATTGGGGTGAAAAAGTTGGACATGATAAAGCTGTACTCCTACCAAGCTTACAAAAAACACACACACACACATATATGTATGCTAATATAAACAATATTAATTAATCATATTTCTTATTTTTTTGTGATGACATTCAACAATACAATATTTTATTAGTTGTTTTGTTTTTGTGATGAATTTTTTGTCTTTGTTATTCTTTTATTTAATTAAGCTATATTTAAACTAAGCAACAGGTACAAGCTACTATGTAGCCCTTGTTATTTGTGTTATTTGTATTATTAATATGTTTTTCATTCATTCATATGTTTCTCGCATGGTTTAATATTTATAATGATATGTTTTCTCTATTTTATGGAGTGGAATAAAATGAAGTTATAAATGTGTTAGAAGTTATTTTAGGATGAATTTTAAAAATTCAAAATATTTGATTTAAATAATTTATTTATAAATTATCATACACTATAAGATGTTGGTATGGTTCTATTATCATGAGACGTTATAGAGTTTGTCACATGATATAAATATTAACCATAATAATGAGGTTTTCTCATCATTATAAACTTAAGGGATTAATATTACATCAAAAATAAATTTCCTAAAATATATAAAAGTTGAAATTTTGCATGTATGTTCAAATATGGGACAATATATTTAATAACTCACGAACAATTTTTTTGTTTTAAAATATAAGAAACTTAAATGTCATATTAATTAGAATGGTTGCTTATAATAAGAAGTAGAATTTTTGTTTATTTTAAATTTATGATAACTTGAATTTAAATGTCAAACAAAAAAATGCCTTTATTTTTATCTAATTTAAATTAATATTTTTATTTTTCATTGAAAACTTGTGTAGATTATTAATATA
>APFE030765818.1:0-11661 GCA_000404065.3 Pinus taeda
AGAGAAAACCCATGCTGAAAATATGGATGACATAGAGCTAATCGAGTGTCACAGCCCTTCTGGCGAGCGGAAAAAGGTTTGCACTTTGTGGGGTGTTGACCTTTATGAAGAAGACTTTGGGGATCCTCCGGGGAAATCTATGCCCGACGTGGGGTCAAATTAAATGTGTACTGAAAATAGGCGAAAAAAATCAGAGTTGTTCGCCTTTTTAACATTCCAGTTTTTCGAAACTAGACGGGCAGATCTCCACCTCGCAGCAGTCCCCTATTGCTCCTCCTCTCTAATGGCGCTCTTCATGGTTTCTCCACATCTTTTTTCCGTTGGCAGGGACGTGATCGATCCTCGCCATTTCCTCCTTTTGGTCGAAATGCTATTCATCTTTATGTCTGTTTTTCTTCATATTTTTCAGTCACAGGATGGTTTCATACATATTCCCCTTTCTGGTAGCTGAAGATACATTTATCTGTCTCTTTATATCAGTATTTACAGCCATCTATGTACGAGGTTGTTTTATCCTTCTCCGAAGGAGGCCTCTCCTGCGCCATTTTGTCATCTAATTTTTTTAGACAGGGTCTTTATGATCCAAAAACAGTTTTTACTTTCTCTTTGCGGCAGATCAGGTCGATGAACCCGTCACAAAAGTTTTTCTTTGGACTGGTTTTTTATGGGTCTTTTCATATTTTTCCCTTATCAGTTTTGGGAGAAATGTCAATCAGCAGTTTTCAGGTGGTCTGATAGTGAAAATCTATTATATGTAAAACTTTTTATATTCTTAATAAAAAGTTTTCACTTTTTTTCTCCGGAAAAACATTCAAGTTTTTCATATTTCTGTATTTAAGTTACTATCACATCGATACTATCACTTCCTTCAATGGGTTTATCTCATGGTTTCCCTTTCGTTTTTTCATTCTTGGTGTATTTCATCTTTAAATATCAAGCACTTTGTTTCTCCAGGGAAAGCTCATTTTGTTTTTCTCATATGATTATTTCCATTATGCTTGCTTCTAATGCGCTTTTGATGTTGATCACTGGGATCAATATTTTCATGTTAACTTCCCTCGACACATTGAAACTTAGCTTGCGGATTTCTTGATCAAGATGGTAATTAAATCCAAGGCTATATTCAATTAAATAATGTTTCTTCAATGATTTTCAAGTTACCATAGTTCATCTTATTTAAGCATTTTTCTTTTAGGATGAGATATGAACATGTTTAAAGAATTTTATGAGGATGTTCCATAATCAAAATGTAGAATATTTTTTTCACAAAATAATAGAATGGAAAATTTTAGATAGAAATTGTAAAACCAATAGTTATCTTTGAAAAATCAAATGACATTATCAAATTCAATAGTTGTAGTGAAATATTTAAATGATGGTAATTTATTAAAAAAAAAATATTTAAATAGAAATTCTAGTGGTTATTTTTAATAAAAATAAAAATAAAAAAAATTTCCATGTCTAATCTTAATTCAATTTTTGTATTAGGATACTACTCTTTAATGTCTAAAATAGCTTTTGTTAATAAAAAAAATAAAATTTTTCCATGTCTAATCTCAATTCAACTTTTGTATTAGGATACTACTCTTTAATGTCTAAAATAACTTGATCATACTTTGATCTTGGTTTGGTCCATCTCTTCCATTCAATTTAGATAACTTTGCATTCACTGGTTCTCCATGCAATCATTCATATGTTAATTTTTATTCATTTTTCTTTTACTAGTGGTAGATAGTTCGCTTGATCACCTATGTTTTCATTATAAATGTTAGTCAAAGATGATCCAAATATCTCTCCAAATCACTAAAATCATGTACTCAATGCACAAAACACAAATCTAGATGATTCTTAGCCAGATGGTTTAAGTCTAAACCCCATATATTTTATGCCATCTGATAGATTCGAGAAGGTGAAGGGAAAGCGCTGAGAAGCGAAGGCGGATTCATGAATGGAGGAGCCGACCATGGTGATAGTGGACTTATTATTGTTGATCAACATACCAGTAGCTTGCTGAAAAAGGAAGATGGAACCATGAAGAGCAGTGGAATCCCCAATGCTACCATTTAAGAAAATCAAGATATCATCGACGAATAACAGTTGGGTAAGGAAAAGGTTGTCCACAATTTTGATGCCAGTCAAATGGTGTCTGTCTCTGGTGGATGAGATAATTCTGCTCAAGCCTTCCATAATCAGAAGGAATAGCAGCGGCGAGAGGGGACATCTTTGTCTGAGCCGTCTTTCTAAGGTGAAGAAAGGGGTGGCTTCCCCATTAAGTAGAACGCTACATGTTACGTCCGTGATACAGCTCATTGTCCACTTAATGAACTCATAGGGGAAGCCAAGATGTGTAAGGAGCAGCCTTAAATACAACCAGTTTTCTCTATCGAAAGCTTTGGAAAGATCAATTTTGAGAATCATACCCTTCTGTCTTTTGGTCTGCAGGGTGTGAATGAGCTCTTGTGCTGAAGTGATGGCCTCATAGATTTGTCTATGATGCAAGAAGGCAAATTTTTCAGAGGATATGTGCTGGGAGAGAATAGGGTTAAGGCGATTTGCAATGATCTTAGCTATGATTTTGTAGAAGCAATTGCAAAGTGAGATGAGCCGGAAATCATCGAAGGAGAACGGGCCATTGGTCTTAGGGATGAGGGCAATAAAGGTGGATTTGATAGCTGAAGATATTCTGCCCCTCCTCCTACTATCCTCCACAATATGCAGAAGATCTTGCCCGAGTGAAATTATATAATGTCATATGGACAAGTAATTAAACATACATAGCATATTATTTTTTCTCTTTTATTATAGCCAACGTTAATTTTATATTTAGAGAATTTTTTTTAAGAGACACATGTCAACTCCAGTTTTAGCACAGATATACTTACACATTGTGTTCACACTAGGTTATAGAATGATCCTCTCACCTCAACTAGATTTTTCCTTTTTTTTCCTGCTTATCATTTGCTTCCTCTTTGACATCATTATCATCATAAGGAATGTGTCATGCATCATAATTGTCCTTCTTATGACCTTCATTTGCATGCTCATGAAATATTACATCTTTTATCGCAAAAACTTTGTATGTGAAAGAATCAAACAACTTATATGCTTTATGATCTTAACATTAACCAATAAAAATACACTTGATAACTTTTGAATTAAGTTTTCTCCTATCTTGTTCTTGGACATTTGGCATTGTGTGCATGGATAGTGTCCTTGAGAAGGCATCTGCAAGTTTGTTAACATTGATGTCAAGAGTCATGTTGAGGAGTTGTTTTGGGCAGTTGGCTTTCCTAAAAACTAGCAAGAGTGTTGGCAGTGATGTCAATCAGACAAGCTTGGTTGTTTGTTGCAACTGATGTTGGTAGTGATGGCCCGGGAATAATATCACGGTAGCTGCAAGTTTCATGTAGAGAATCATCATAGTAGCATTCTTATTAGAAAAACAATAAAATGATGATTATAGAGATGGTCGGGGATGGGAGTCCATGGGAGTTGTAGGCATGATGCTAAGGACACATTATGGAAGTGATTCCTAGTTGTCTTGAGATTTCAAAACCAGAAGATTGGCATTGAGGTTGGAGCCATGTTTTGAGGTATCATATGGGCTCAATGGCTAATTGGACCCATTCAATTGGAAAGTGATCTCGAAGAGAATTCCAACGATATGCATAAGTCCAGAAATGGACTTGTGGGTCAAAAGTTATGACCTGCTGAAGTTCAGTGTGTTAAAAACTTAAGCAAGGAAGAATCCTACATATCACAAGCCCACAAATTAGAGGTCTAGTGAGATCAAAGACCAGAGATTGGAGGCGAATCCATTATAGAAATAAAAAATCAGAGGACTTGGGGAACCGCGTTTTGACATCCCGACTAATCCTAATCGGTGATTGGAGGATCTGTGGTGCAGCGCAACAGTGTATGCATTTCACCGATCAATGACTTATGATATCGAAAATCAGAGGTCTCGACATATCGGAGGGCATGCCATATCAGCGATTGCATATTAGGGACCTAGGAAAATCAGCAATCACAATTGGAGGTCCCGCATATTAGAACTCCCAAAAATCAGGGATTTGAGCCTCTAGTGTTAAATCATTAGGAAAGCCAAATATGAAAATACAAAGGACTTCATTACAAAACAAAGGTTGGGAGGCCTCTTTCTCTCTCCTCCATGAGGACACGTGGAGACATCCAATTGGGTCCAATAAGGACACGTAATAGCTGGAAGATGAGCTCTGATAAGGACAAATGGTTGTGAGGTATTGGATCTAATAAGGATACATGGGAACAAGTGGTGAGCTCTAATCAAGACACATGGAAAGATCTGATTAGTTCTGATACGACCAAGTGGATGTTGTCTTCATCATGATAGGAAAATACACAGGGATACGTCGCAGAAAATTGAAGTGTCTTAAGGTGGCCTAATGGGTCATATTCAGGTGACACATGTCACCACTCAGAAGATGCCATGTGGCAGGTGACGATGTCAGATCGAAGATCGGCAATTGGATGCTTGCAATGGTTGTCACATTGGCCACCTTGGTGAATCACTGATTCAGTGGCAACGATATAAGCACTGGCACGTGGTCACGAAGAGTCAAAGAACGGAGGGCTAGGGCCAAACACTGAGGGCCATCAGTGATTGGCGATCGAATGTTTGTGATGGATGGCACATGGTCACAGTTGCAAAATTGTCGATTAGAGGTCTCCGATATGGTTACTAAATGGTCACAACGCTCGGTCATATAGTGGAGATTTGGTGAGAGCTAAAATAGAAGAGGTTTGAATATCAATGGTCGGGAAGCGGCAGTTTGCAATCTTGCACCAATGTGAAGTTACGATGGAAAATATCTGATAATGCAACAGTAAAAAGGTCTATTGATGGTGTATGGGTCGATAGTTGTAGGAGTAAATAGAGAGCAAAGCTTTGGTCGTAGGATGAATGACGACTATCATGGATCAGTTTAAGATCTCTGAGAACAAGGAAGCAAGGATAATGGTCCAGACAATGTCCATGCCTAAAGAATAGAGAAGCCGTGCTAAAGTACAGTCAAGCTCTGTGAGCCTTGAATAGGCATGGTGAGTCTCAGTGATGGGAGAGATGCAATATAGAGAGTACCGTGCTTGGTTTGAGTAACTAGCTGCATTGAGAATTAATTCTCAGTATGGGGAAATAGTCAAGTGCCCATTCTCAAGTGAATGTAGTGGTAGAGACCAAGTTCGATGTAGACAACAAAATGTAGGGCCATGCCTAAGTACATCGTGTCGTGTAAAATAAGGACAATGCAGTAGCATCGATCGGGGAGATAGCAGAGGAACAAAACCCAGGAGCTTGATTTAGCATGTGGGGTAAAGAAGCATAGTTGTTAGAGATAGGCAATAAAAAATACCTCTAAGTGTGAGTAGTGTTTTGTGAAGCTAAGGAAGATCTAGTTCCACAGAGTGGGGCGGACACTATGTAAGCGAGGTTGAAGGTGCATGTGCATTGTGTAAGAAAGGTTGAAGTTCCTATGCTCTATGTTTAAGATTTAAGTGCACGTGCTCTGTATTTAAGGTTGAAGTGCCTATGTGATGTGTGGGACGTCAAAAGTTTCTATGAGTTGATGTGAGCAGAAGCCCGAGAATTGAGCCTATGCTGTGTGAATCAAGGCCAAGAGCAAATTGTGTTGTGGAAAGCAGAGTGGCAAAGAGAAGTGTGTTCTGGAATCAACTGTATTTTGTAACCTTCCATTCATGTATGCATTTTAAAATTCCAATTCACATAATTGGCATCATCCAACTCGGTTTCTTTATTTAGATATGATTGTGCAAGAGGATTAGCCATTCTGAAACAAATGTTTCTCCAAATTCAAATCCATAACTAATTTTTAAGCTCACAAACAATGATTTCATATTTCAAGAGATTCATAATTAACCTCAGAAAAATTCAAATAAATACCATATACATAATTCATTAGCGCCATATTTTGTAGCAACTAGTTCCATGCAATATTAATTTTAGTTTCAAAAAAACTCACCAAGCTTCAAATCTTAACAAACAATGGATAAGAACTAAGTCAAATGTCTTGTAGTACTTACCAATGTGTGGTTTGATGCCATTCTTCTATCTCCAAAGCACACCATCCAAAAATTTCTCATCAATAGACTTGTTGGGATGCAATGTAGGTTCAAACTACATATAAATATCAAGAATGAGCCCAGATGGGTTTGAAGGATTAAAATGATAAAAAATTATAATCTCTTGAAAGTAATTAAATTAGACCTGGGCTCAGATGGATTAAACCCTTTAAATGATAATGTAATTAGGATGTGACATAACCATTATGCTTTACGTTGATAATCCCAACATCAAAGAGGCAATGGACTATGAATTGTTGAAACTCGAACTCCAGGTCAAGAGGCATGCCAGTTTAAGCCTCGTGGTTGACCCCTTCTCAAAGTTGTGGAATAACTTATTCTAGGCACAATATGCTATTGAAACCGACTTTTCCATAAATGGTTACCATTCAAGCTTATGTTGGTCATTTGAGTGCCTTGTGAACACTTTTAGAGAAGAGATTAGATGCAAAGGAAAATAAAGACTGATTTATGTACATTTATAGCCCCTATCCTAAAAATAATGATTTGTGTACATTTATTGCAACCTATTAAGAAAATTACCTCTTTTTATTACAATAAATTTGAAATGATAGTTGTAATTCATAGCCTCATATTTCCTATATTAAGTCTAGCCCAAAGGTAGCAGGATAGGTATTTTCAAGGTAGTAGGTATTCCAAGAAGAATAAATGCTTTTGGAAAAATTATTTCCCCTCCTTTTGAGGGCATTGGGAAATGCTAGGACTAATGTGGTTACATGCAAAAAATACACCTTTTCTTTGACTCATTGATCACAGATAGTGTCATAGTCTTAGTTTCCACTTTTGATGCACACTTCGAGCAATTGCTTAACACAATTCTCAAACTTAGTCAGGAACATCCCACACATCGGGTTTCACCTCCAAACACCACCGCTCTATGATCTCATTTGCAGCCAAATCTGAGGGAAAGGTCATCATAAAGAAACCTTTTATAGTCCTTTTATAATAGGCACCTCGTCTCTTGCCATTTCCCATTTCTTTGAAATGTAATTCGTGATGAACTTCACAAAGAACCACCTAGCTCATCCAACAATCACCTTCTGAGCAGCCTCCAATACTTCATCCATCTGAACATCCTCCTCAAAAATCAAATCTTTCTCACCAGACTTCAACCTATCATTTTTCCTTTTCCTTCCCTTCTTCCTAGCCGACTTATGCTTGTGTTCCTCCTTATCCAAACTAGGGTATCATCGACCAAAGCCTCACTTGTTGTATATAAATTTCAAATTTATTGTATTAATATATTTAATATATTTTTTTGTGAAATATTAATACATATTTAATATATTATTTGACAAATTTTCAATTTCGTTGTTTAAACTGGGTTTCTGACAACCTGTATGAATTCAACACTATGAATTCAAAACTCTCCAAAAAATTGAAGAGAACATACAACAATCTCAAGTACTTAACTAACACTATTATCAAATACATAATTATTTATATTTTACTTAATTTAATTGTTTATTAGTTAAAATAGAATTAACTTATACTTTTAAATTATGTTTTATTTTTCAATATTTTATATAAATAAATAATATAATATTCACACCAATACTCTCTTCCCTTTTTCTTCAATGATATCTATCTATAATAAATATGTAATCTTCTTTTCCAAAATTTATACACAAATTAAAAAAAAAAGTAATACTATAATTAACTATGATGTCTACAAAAGTAAATAATATATATTAGTAACATCGATAAACATCAAAAACACTTATTTCATAATACACATCACATTACCGGACATTAATAAAATAATAAAAATTAATTAAATTATAATTTTGTTTTGACAACATATTATTATTGGCATTATTAATTAAAAAAATAATATATAAACTCAACAGATACACATTTAAACAAATAATGTAAAAAATTCGTAAGAATAGAGATTCACCCCATTTGTTATTGATAGTCTTCTAGAATTTTTTGCAATACCATGGGCCAATGCTATGGCTTATCAATTCCACATGCCCAAAAAAACCATCACTCATTTCATGTGACACTTGTTTATATGACATTTTTTTTAATTAATCAATTTAATTAAAAATAAAAAAATGACAACTACGCCCGATCGGGCTGGATGACATGGCATGGAGTAACGTGACGACCTGGCGGCGCACGATCGAAGGAGTAATGAAGATCGAATGAGGTAGGAATAATGCAGGCAGGTGGAGCGGTTGGCAGGGAGAACAGGCCGATCAGGGGCTCAGTAATGCAGGCGATCCGAGCAGCGGATGGGACGGTAGGACGGCGAGCAGGAAACACCATTATGTGATGGACCGTGAGAGCAGATACAGCCATTACCTCGGTAATGATTCAACCAGTATGCGAGTTGTTAAAACCGGGAGTAAGAGAGGGATAAGTATCTGCGAGGATTGCAAAATTTCTGTCTGCTGCGACCTGGTGCGCTGGGGGGCTGGGTTAATTCGTGGTGAGGACGACTTAATAGCGGTAGACTGCTACCTGGTGTGCTGGTGGGTTGGGTTAGCTATCGTGAGGAAGGCACGAGGCGGAAGTTGCAGCGGAAGCAGGACAATGGAAGGAGAAGGCAGCGGAAGCGGGAGGAGGTGGCTACAAAGCGGGGGTCCGGAGGTCCATCATAAAATTCCTGCGGACTTGAAGGGCAAGCGGAAGGTAGATGCAGAGGGGAAACCGCCCGTACAGTTTGTGGAGATTTCTGAAGAGGAAAATGAGGAGCAGCAGGACATCCATGGGGAGGAGGTATGGAGGAATCGCTAGAAACGCCTGCCGGGAGAGGATAGCGAGGATACTGAGACTGCGAGGGACCGTGCCGTTGGCAGGAACGGAGGTGGCCTGCGAGGCAGAGGGAGAAGGGGTCGCGGCCGAAGGGGCCGAGGAGGCCGTCAGCGAAAGGATATGGTGGAGGGAAGAAGCCAGAGGGGACGTCAGTACAGCCCTCTCCAGGAGCCGGAGGATGAACCAGCGGCGGGCGACGAATCCAGGCGGACCAGACAGACCATCAGCGACAGGATTCGAACTGCGGAGAAGGAATACAGAGAAAATTCAAATCCAAAAGTCAGGAAAATAATGGAGCATTGGGAAGAGGATGCTATACAAGCGCAGTCAGAAGAGGAAATGGAAGATTGGGCTGCCATTATGCCTGACCCTGGCCATACCAGGGGTAGAATGACTCTCTATAAACAATCCCTCCATCTCTATTGGGTCATGAAGCATCTTATGGCAAAAGCCTTAGAGCAGGTTGCCATGGAGATGGCAGAAATGGTCCAAAGTCTCCCCAATGTCAAAAAGGAGCTGAAGGACATAGTTATCACCATGCTCTTGCAGGAAAAAAGATTGGAGCATTTGCAGAACCAGCTCGTGGCCAGTGGAGTTTTGGTAAAGCAGGAGAAAGGTCAGCAGGCTGAACCAGACAACTAGCGCTCGACGGCATGTTCCTGGTTTTTCTGGAAACTCTTGGTTTTTGCTTTCGTTTGGCATGCGATATATAGCTGTTTTTATATGTAGGAAGAACTTAGTAGTTTATAGTATGGCTATAGATATAGAAACCGATCTGGAAAACTGGTTTGAATCAGTGGTAAAAACTCAATTTTGTCTTAATCTGCCTTTTCTGGATGGTCAAGAGTCCCGGTTTCCCTTCGGGGCGGGATGAGACCATGATGTAACTGCTGCATATATTTTGTTAATAGAAATGGACATACTCAAATTACAAAAAAAAAAAATGACAACTACCTTCGAGATAAATCTCAATCATTGAGGCTTGTATACTACTAAAAATATCCTATAATATTCCATAGTGGTTAAATCCCTACCATCCACTCTTAATTATCGATAATTAAATTAAAATTTAAGAAACTCTATTATCAAATAGCCACACTTATAGACATAATTACCACTTACTAATTATTAATAACTAAATTAGAATTAGAAACTATATCCTTATATCAACACTCCTACCAACACAATTGCTAAAAATATATATAAAACAAGTAAATGAACGGGCCTATCAACATAATTACATAAAAAAAATACATAAAGTAGGTAACATAATTATTTTTAAAAATATATACCTACCAACACAATTACTAAAAGTATATATATAACAAGTAAAATGAACATGCCTATTAACATAATTACATAAAAAATACATAAAGCAGGTAACATAATTACTTTTAAAAATATATGAAACAATTAAAATAAACACAACTATCAATATAATTACATAAAAAAATAAAAAAAATACATAAAATAGGTAAACTAGACATGCCTATCAACATAATTACTTTTAAAAATATATGAAACAATTAAAATATATAAAACAAGTAAAATTAACACGCCTCTCAACATAATTACATAAAAAATTACATAAAGTAGGTAGAGTAGACATGCCTATCAACATAGTTACTTTTAAAAATATATTAAACAAGTAAAATGAACACGCTTATCAACATAAAAAAAAATATAATGTAGGTAGAGTGGACACGCCTATCAACATAGTTACTTTTAAAAATAGATGAAACAATTAAAATACATAATATAATATAGGTAGAGTAGACACGCCTACCAACATGATTGCTTTTAAAATGATATAAATTATTAAAATATACACGCTTATCAAAATAATTACTTAATAAACAATTAAAATATAATAAACAAGTAAAAATGAACACGCTTATCAACATAATTACATAAAAAAATATATAATGTAGGTAGAGTGGACACACCGATCAACATAGTTACTTTTAAAAATATATGAAACAATTAAAATACATAATATAGGTAGAGTAGACACATCTATCAACATAAATACTTTTAAAACTATATAAAACAATTAAAATAAACACGACTATCAACAATATTAATAAAAATTACATAAAATAGGTAAACTAAACATGCCTATCAACATAATTACTTTTAAAAATATATAAATAATTAAAATACACACGCTTATCAAAATAATTACTTAATATACCATAAATATCTTCATAATTACCATCTAATAATTACCAAAATTATGAAAGAACATCTATCAACATAATTATTTTAAAAAATACATAAAACCTAAATACTTTTAAGTATTCATAAAAACAAATAAATTTTATTAAATAAATAACTAAAACACAACATTGTTCTAACTATTAAAAAACAAATAAAAAAACCTTTTTTCAAAATATTACCAAATATATTTTTGATATATTACGATGAATTAATCTCGTTTTACCGAGATTTGTCCTCGTACGGGTCAAATTCTATTTCCATCGGCAAAACACTAATCTGCAAAAACCTAAAAATAGGTGAATGGCCTCAAAAAGGATGAGGAAAATGATCCATAGATAAATGTATGGATTCTGGCTTAACACAAGGTATCCGCTTCCATCTTCTTCCCATCTCTCTTTCGCTGTGTGGAGGAGCTTAGCATTGTCTGCCAACAAGAACAATGACGAGCAGGAAGGAAGAAGAGAATGACAATACGAGCAGAGATCAGAAAAGTGAATATCTGCCACAAGCAGGTAGAGAGCATGATGAATCTCTTCCCCC
>APFE030765820.1:0-107324 GCA_000404065.3 Pinus taeda
ACACATATTCATGTTATCTTTACAATTAATCTTTGGAAATTGGCTAAGTCGCTGACAATTGATTGGAACTGTTCAAAGTCCACAGAATCATAATTCACAGTTGCTGCAACACCAGAAATAGAAACTGTGCAGTTGCTGCAACACCAGAAACAACAACTGACTAAAGCAGGAAAAGTCTTAATTTGTAAAGGATGAAACAGTAACCGTCTGAAGCTGGCAGAACTATACTTGGTCGATGATGATATAGCACGATCAGCCAAATTTAGTCGCAGATGCGGGAACACCAGGAACAGTATGAAGAGCTTTAAGGAATAGTTGAGATTTACCAAATCAACAACAACAGCGGAATAGCCAAGGATAGCACAAGGACCCCGAGGAGATAGACGAAGACTACCAGTTTTGCAACAGCGGAAGGATCCAATTAAACAAAGGACGACAAAGATATACATTGTTGTAACAGTATGCTGTAACAGGAATTAATTTCCTATTTTTGTACAGAAGAATCAAACTGAATGAATAATGAGAATCTATTGTAATAGATGTCTCCTCTATAAAGAGGAGACATCTACAGTTGAAAGCTGGCAAGTTATAATAGGAGTATTGTAGTGCAGAGAGTGGGAACCTCTGTTGTAATTGAACTTTTTGGCAGATGAATAAAGCACTATTCTGAGCATTTTAACTTAGCATCTGTGTTCAGGGGAATCTTGTGAGAGGGACAGGGCCCACCTTCTTCACATGATTCACCCATTTCTTTCCTGTTAAGTGTGTGTGTGATTTCTATACATTTTTAGCTTTGCTTCTGATATTTCCTTTTTGCTGATACGTTGTTCCCTTGATCGATTGGCATTGTGAGAAGTGTGTCACCGGTGATTAGGATTTTCAGTGTGTATTGGCGACTAGTCACAGAGGCAGGTGCTGAAAATCCTTATTCTGAGGACAGGGTCCTGGTCCTCTGTTACAAACAATCATCATTTTTTTCTGCAGATTTGTTATCCTTAATCAATTTCATTTCATTTCTGCAATAGCTTATGACTGCTGTAACACGGAGTAAGAGTTTGATAGGAAGTAGATCTGTTTGTACTACATCCTTTAATGCTTTTAGAATTAAGTGCATATAATACGAGGCCACCTTTGAAACAAAAGGACTTTCCCGTGTTGACAATTTAATGTGGTACTCGACTGTTTAATCAATAAACAATTCGAGCAGCCAACTGGGGGAAGGAGGGAGATGCCTACTCTTATATATGTGATTTCGACCAGTGATTCCAAACACTCGCAATATCACAGTAAGCCTCGGGGATCAAGCCCATTGAAATACTACCATCCGCGACAAATCCAAATTCATAACTTGTTGATGTTTACAACCCATCCCATTTAAGGTTACCTAGTAGAGTGAAAGGTACATGCTAAGGGTAATGGATTTCTACCTTTCTCTGTTTTGGAGTAATGGTATCACCGCCCTTCCTTAAATGCCTCGATTTCGATCTGTAGATACTGGCTATCAAATTGAAAGGTGTGAAGCCGCTTGTCCCTCTGGGGGCAAGGATTTCGGGCTCTGAAATTGGATGTGTTCCCATAGCTTCTGTATCTCGACTGGGAAGGGATGTTGGGCGATACTTTGGCTCTTTAACTAGCTTAGATGTTTATGGATTATTTACTTGTTCTGGAAGGGGTAGTGTTTGGTCAAATGCTAGCTAGCTCGGATGCTTCCACTCGATCATCAATAGGTGCAGCTTACAGGACTATGAATTAAACCTCTCTAATGCTCTAGAGAACGCTGCCTTATAGTATGCAAATCAAAGGGCGCGGGGTATAAATATTGCCCAATGATGGGCACGTTAATCTACTATGTACAGATCGAAACACGTCACGTAATCAAACGAGCGTACCTATATGTCAATCAATGACAGGCAAAAGATCAAAGCCCTTCGCAGACACAACAGTAAGTGGTGCTTTTCCCTCCCTTTACATTTCCCATTCTGGCAGTGAGACCTTTGTTGATAGGCCAATGGGTTATGAATTCTTTTCATCCTAGGGACTCGTATCTACTACCTGAATTCCAACTATATATGCTCTTATGAAGAACTTAAATGGTTATAGGGGCTTAGCTTGTTCCGAGATTACCTCTACTTCCTTTGTTATTCCCTCTTCTGATGGGTGATCAACTGCCTCCTATGTCCCCACCGGGTGGTGCTTTTGCTCCTTTCACGTCACGTGATGAAATTCAACCTATACCTCTGTCCCTCCACAACTGATAGATCTTTAGTTCAACCGCTGTGGAGTGCTATTTATACTGGACCTGGCTCTGCTTCTGTCGGATCATTTGCTAGTCTTAGGTAAGCGAGGTCCTATGCGACTAATGCTATTATTGGTTCAACAAGATCAAATGCTATTGCAGGGTGATCAACTTGCCTCGGTCCAATTATTAAGTCAAAGGGTGGAAGAATTATTTGTGAATTTGGGAGCGAAACTCCTCTCCTTAGCAGTCGACCCCTGTCGTCCTCATTTTGGTGTATGTATATAGTGTTTTCATTAGAACACCAGAATTGAACCGGGGAAGTCGGCAAGGCCGATGGAGTCCTTTCTCCACTATCTCTTGTTTTTCAAGTGGTTTGCAAATCGAACTAGACTAGTCGGTTTGGAAAGCTGCTTTTTGTCAGGTTTAGTTGAGTAAATACGGCTACCTTGTTAAGATAGAGAGGTAACCTAGGAATGCGGGGACTTGAACCACGAACCTCAGCCAGTAAGTTCGAGTGTAACCGATGAGCACTCCCTTTTGGTTTGAGCTTATCGACGACTCGGCTACCTTTTCATCTTGTTGACTTTGCGCTTGTGGATGAGACTTGAACCTTCTCGTCCACTCCTCCCCCTTTGAGATGGAGGTGCGCAGACTCTCTACTATCTAATCACTACTTTCGTTGCCATTCGGTCAGCGACTCCTTCTACCTATGGAAGGAATCCCAAAGCACGAACTCGGTTCATTGCAAGGACAGGGAAGCCAATGCGCCCCTACTTGATACATCTATTGGGACTCGACCATTTGGGTGGACTGAATCTGTGCTTTCGAATGAATCCTTCCCTTGGAATGATCCCTAACTTGAACATCTCATTGAGTAATAACCTCCATCAATGATCATAATCTGTGCTTTTGAATGAATCCTTCCCTTGGAATGATCCCTGACTTGAACATCTCATTGAGGAATAACCTCCATCAACGATCATAAAGGCTCAAAATCCCATGTCATATTCATGTTTGATGGACCCCCTTAGCTAAGGCCCATGCTACCATCATTGGGATTTAGCCATGTTTATTGATCTAGGAATAGTTTGATGCCCCATATCCTTATGGTTTGTAAAGGTTACTCCCCCAAGGGGTACACCTTTAAAACACACTCCAATAGGACCTTACCATGTTTCCCTAGTGCAAAAGTCTTAATAACACTTAAAATAGACAAGATTGGATTCTATTTGTGCTACACCTAAGTTCACCAATGACTTCATGAATTCTAATTATTCAACTGACCTTCCTAGACCCTTTCATTTGCTGAAAACAAAGGTCGACTTTCCAATATGTTCAATTTTCCATTAATACATAAAAATGTGTAAGCACATTACAGTGCAAGACTATAAGTAACATGCATCAATATAATGTAGAATGGACAAAAAAATTATGTAAATAAGATAGAAGTAAATCCATCATGGCCTAATGCTCAAATGCATAATTAATCATCCACATGTGAGACATAGAATGTAACATAGGATTTACATAATAACAATGGTTCCAACTTATAGATTCATTTTTGCATATTCATAAACAAAAATCAAATACTTATTTGTTATAGAAGAATGTTTATGTAACTAGTTGTGCATGAGCAACTTTTTACCCAATCATAAGTACTTAATGAAAATACCACCCCCTTGTCGGGATATGGGCTTATTATTTCAAATGAATCCAACTCAAAGGGTAAATTCTCTCCTTACCAAACCCAATTACACATTATGCTCACCTGATTATGCCTCTCTAAGCACTCCATGGTTATCGTACTATTCTCACTATCCACATAGCACCAAGAAGGTGAATTCTTTTACTACTCTATATTCCCTCATAACATCATCCCCTAATGTGCTCTTTAGAGTGTGTAGAAAGAGCCCTTCAACCTTTTTCTTATTAGAATTTACTAGGGATATTCTTTGAGCGACAATTGCTAGGATTTTGAGGTCCACACCATCTTATATTTTAATTTATTTAGTTACTACTTCATCATCCTATTGCTAAGCACCTCTACCTCTCCCTCCTGCTATTGGTTATTCTTATTTTTAGTTATATGTGTGTCTATACCACTCCCTCCTCCTTGTTCTATTGAATTACCATCTTTCCCAAGTGGATTCATGCCACTAATAAGATGAGAAAGTCAAGGAGGATGATGGATGGCACTGCCTTAGTTAAAAAAATGTTTGTATTTAACCCAAGATTCCAATAACTTTGTGAGAACACTACCCAACCATGCATTCAATCACTAGGTAAATATGTCTTGAAAAAGAGGTAGATGGATTCATTTAATACATCTAATGGAAAAGAAATGAGTCATAAGACTAGTTATAGCTTTCCCTTCCATTCTTTCCATGGATTTATAGGCACTTCCATTCTTATGGTCTATATAATCAACTTAAATCTTTTATATTAAATTTCATAGAAATATTTACATAACTTAAAATCATCTTCATAAAACTAATTCATAATTTTTATAAATAAATTTCAAATAATAATGTATAAGAATTTTTCGGAAGAAATCACATTGAATTTTTTTTTGGGTTGACGTGTTTCGAACCAACGAGTGTGGTTCATTTTCAGGACACGATGAAGAACAGATCTAGGAAGAGGGTTAAATAGATAAACAAGTCAACCCAACAGCTAGAAGATAACGACTCTATTGACTAAGGAGGGAAAGAGGGGGAAGTTAGATATATATATATATAATTATATAAAAATTAATTTATCCTATTTTATATTGACTAATTAAATGATAACAAATCAAAATATAAATAATATATTATGTATATTTATGAATAAGTAATGATATATATTATGTACATACCATAATTATTAACAATAGTAATATAAAAAAATCAATTAACATTTATTCTTTCCGTTGATATTGGACTAATTTGTAGGTAATCAAAGATAAGAATTATAACTAATTATTGTTATATTCAATAATAATATAAATAAATAAATAAATTAAATATACAAATATAATATAGTAATTATATCTATATATATAATATATTGTGTAGGTTATGACGAATAATAGGTAATTTCGAAATTCATTATTTATAATAATCTAAATATACAAAGAAGCTTAGGATTGGGGTTTTTAGAAATATTTAATCCATTTTAATTTATTTAAATATAAAACGGTATATATCAAAGATTAAACTACTAATAAAGAATTAAATGTGTAATATATCTATATTATTTGTAAAAACAAAATCCAGAGGGCCTAGACAAAGACTAAGACAAGAGGGCGGGAATCCAACAACTTTTGATTTTCCAGACATCGTCCCTGTTAATATTACTGGAAGACTTCTCAATTTCAATGGCTTCCCTAAACTTGTGATGGTGGAAATGAGGAATCTTAGCGATAGCCCTAGCCTCCTCAATGCATATATGATGCTTGGTATTCTCCGCATGTTCGGTTAAAGCGGAAGATTTGGTCCTCCCATGCTTGATATCAGCAGCGTGTTCCTTAATCCTCTGGTTAATAGAACAACCAGTTTCACCAATATATGAGGTTCCACGAGAACAAGGGATGATATAAAAGACTCATACTAAGCAGTATCTTCATGCTTATTCTCACCATTTTCCTGCTCAGAAGATAGGTGTTCTCAACACGTTAGCCACTCGGGCTCTTAGAATTTCTGATGAAGACCATTTTTCTAAGGAAAAATCTCATCTCCTTAATGTTTTTGTCCAAAATGGCTATAGTAGGCAGCAAGGTGTCAAAGCTTTCCTCAAAGCGAGCAAGGGTCCCAAGGTCAAGAAAGAACCCATTGATCGCAATTTAGGAGTCTACCTCCCCTTTATCCAAAGGACGACATATACCATTGCTAGGATCCTTAAGAAGCATAATATTCCTTAGACCTTTAGACCCCTCACCGCCATTAGAAGTTCCCTTAAGTTCGTTAAAGACCACGTAAACCCTATGGATATGAAAGGCGTTTATATCATCCCTTGTTCCTGTGGAGCCTCATATATCGGTGAAACTGGTTGTTCTATTAACCAGAGGATTAAGGAACACGTTGCTGATATCAAGCACGGGAGGGCCAAATATTTCGCTTTAGCCGAACATACAGAGAATACCAAGCATCATATATGCATTGAGGAGGCTAGGGTTATCGCTAGGATTCCTCATTTCCACCATCACAAATTTAAGGAAGCCATTGAAATTGAGAAGTCTTCCAGTAATATTAATAGGGACGATGACTAGAAAATCAGTAGCTATTGGATTCCCGCCCTCTCATCTTAGTCTCTATCTAGACCCACTGGTCTTTTTTTTATAAATAATATAGATATATTACACATTTAATTCTTTATTGGTAATTTAATCTTTGATAATTACCTTTCATTTTATAAATTAAAATTAAATTACAATATTTCTAAAATCCAACCAGTGTTATAATACTTGTTCGATTATTTTATACCTCATATTACATAAAGATACCATACTAACATTATTTATATTATACTATATTATATTTGTATATATACTATTATTATTATTCTCTATTATATGGAATCTAACTATAAATTAGTTTATTTAATTCTTAATCTTGATTACCTACAAATTGTTGAATATCAACAATAATAGAATAAATTATAATTTGGTTCTATTATATATGTTACATTGGATTACCTTATATACATATTCATTACCTTATTACATATCATTTATTATATATATTCATTTAATTTAATCACATTTAATTATATATAATTAAATATATTAAATTTACTAATATATATAATGGAATATAACATAATATTGTATAACATGAGGCTTAATTATTATTTTTAGTATTTGATTATTATTTAAATGAGTCAAATATCAACAAATAGGAATAAATTTATATATCGATATATATATTCTCCCTCTTTCCCTCCTCCAGTCAAATATAGTCGTTATCTCCCCAGCCAAATAGAGTCGTTGTCTTCTAGCTGTTAGGTTGACTTGTTCATCTATTTAACTCTCTTCCTAGATCTGTTCTTCTCCCGAAGATGATTGAAAAAAAAAATCAATGTGGTTTCTTCTCAAAAATTCTTATACATTATGATATGGATCACACAAGCCTAAATTCAAATTTCACATAACTTGAAATCACCTTACATTTTTATTTATATATCTATTATAAGAAAAAAAATCATTTTAAGTTTTGCACTTGAAAAAATCATTACTGGAAATGGTTAACTTATTGGGGCCCACGAGGGGTCACTCTACAACCTGTGTGAGCAATTGTAGTTATGTCAATTCCTCTTAAAATAAAATAAAATATTTCTAATAGAAGTAATGTCACCATACATAAAAAGAAAAAATTGCTATGCATATATATAGTTGTCCATAATCTAACATAAATTTCAGGTAAAAGATATAACAACTGTTTATAAAACTTCTTTTCAAAAATATTATTAACATGTAATAACTTCTATTATCTATATAGAAAAAAGAAATTCGTTTAATGTTACCAATAGAATAAAAAATCATGTGCATATGAGTAAATATTTCTAATATAAATAATATTGCTATATTTACAAATCATATTAATAATAACAATCAGTTTTATGGTGAGTGATATATGACTCATACACATCTATGTAATCTTATAACATTCAAATATTTTAACAAATAAAATTACACATTTTACATTTTACAATAAGTTTTACAACCTAAAAATTTTAATCCTTTAAACTCATATTAAATTTTTGTAACTCATATTAAATTCTTATTTAAAATAAATCTATGCTAGTTTACAAAATTTTCAATTTTCTTTTTCATTCGAAAACCAACCTTACACAATTTTAAAATAATATATTTTGTTACTTTAATATCATGTATGACTTGAGTTTACTCAAGTTCTTACTAAATAACCTTAGTATAAATTATTTTGAAATACTTTGCCGCTCTGACATGTTTTTTCAAAACATCACGCAACCTTCACAATTCTTTACCTTAGTATATAATACAGGGAATATATAAATATGACGTCATTTTGGATGATGTTTTGATTTAACAATTCTTTAAATGGTGGGTACGTTATCTATCTATAATAGGTATGTTTCATGTAATATCTAATGCCTAAAAAGCACGGCAACTTTCATGCACAAATCAGAGTATTTGCTTGTCTGTACGTTTGGAATTATCTGTTACTTTTATTTTGAAAAATAATTGTTTGACTGGAAGCTGATTCTTTTCTTCTCTTTGCATTTTGCTCTGTCTATCTTAATACAAAGCATTTATCTTTTGCATTTATCATTTTGAAGTGATTCTGTCCTTGCTGTATGTTATCACAACTGTGATAGTCTGTAAATGGCAAATGGTTTGTATTAGTGTCCCTCTTTATTCGGTTGCTTTTGCTTTCAGCCAGGGAATCAAGACAACCATATTCGCAACAGAGTTATTTCTCCCCAAATATATTGTAATCATTCATCACTCTTCAGAGTGCATCTTTTTTCCAGCAACATTTGTTTTTTAGATTGGCTAATTCAGGTATCTGAACCAGATTTAACTCTCGAAAGATTTGAATTAGTATTTGAATTGGTATTAGTGATAATTTCGCAAGAAGTACCTTAACAATACATTCATTCACTATTAATTCACTATTAATTCAATGGCAATTCACCTTTATATTGTGCTTTAGAATTGCTCTGCTGCAAATTAAGCTATGGCTACTGATATTGTTAGAGGAGCAGCAAGCGCCGTAAAGAGGAGCAGCAGTGTTATCATTGCTCCTCTCATTAGGCAGCTGGATAGTGTAATTTACATGGATGAAAACCGACTTCTTATGGAAAAACGGTTAAGTCGTGCGAAGGACCTCTTATTTGATATTAAAAATGAATTCGAAGATCAGCATAAAAGGACCCCAGATACTGTGAGAAATTGTTTAGAAAGGATGCAGGGTGCCCTTGAAAATGGGACAAATCTGATGGAACGCTCCCATAGACAGAAGCAAAAGTGTTTTGGCTGGCTCTTCTGCAACCCCAAACTCTCTAGAGGAATCAGAGATTGGAAGACACAGTTTGATGAGCTTTTTCAAGAGCTTCAATCCAGCTTTTTACTGTCTTCCAATGCTCCACAGACTGAGGAACTTCAAGAATATGGTCTTTTCGGATCAGGGATTCTATCTGCCCAATTTCAGCTGCAGAGGTGGCTTACAGAATCTCCCCATGTTCGCCTGATTGGAGTGTATGGGCTAGGTGGTATTGGGAAAACAGCATTGCTCAGAACCGTGTACGAATCCCGCAAGGTTAGTGGCTTCTTCCATGATCTCATCTGGGTCACCGTTTCTCAATCCTATGCAATTCTGGACTTGCAGAGCTGTATTGCTCAGAGAATCAAATTAGGCCTCCCAAGCAACTCTGATGTCAATAAGCGCAAATTGGAGCTGTCTGCATATTTCAAAAAGAAGAAATTCCTTTTGATTTTGGACGATGTGTGGAGTGCAGTGAATCTGAAAGATTTGGGCTTGGAATTCGGCGAGGGGAACGATTACAATGGCAGTAAAGTAGTATTCTCTACTCGGAACAGAGATCTGATTGTAGAATTGAATGCAGATGAGGCAATGAGAGTACGACCCCTATCCTCTGAGGAAGGATGGGAGCTGTTTTGCAGAGTGGCGTTTAAAGACGTGCTTGTTCCGCATGACATAGATGAACATACTGCGAGACAAGTTGCTGCAGAGTGTAAGGGTTTGCCTCTGGCCATAAATGTAGTAGCAGCATCCATGATTGGCAAAACTGATGTAGATGAGTGGAAGCTTCTTTTATCTCATATGAAAACAATTCCCAATTTCCCCACTACTCATCCTCGTTTAGATCCAGATCTGTATCAGCAATTGAGATGGAGCTATGATAGTTTACCCAATGTTAACCTGAGAAATTGTTTTCTGTATTGTGCCCTGTTTCCTAAGGATGAAATAATTGAGGTGGACAACCTGGTGGGTATGTGGATCTCCGAAGGGCTTGTTAGCATGGACAGAGGGAGAAGTTATGTACAGTTACTAGTAGATAGTTACCTGTTCGAGCCACACTGGGACTCTCATGAAGACCGCCTGTTGCAGTCAGGAAAACAGAATTTCTCCAAAGTTACAGCTAACAATGTTCTCCATGAAATGGCAATCTATATCGGAGAAAAAGAGGAGAACTGTGTCTTTAGAGCTGGTCAAATGCTTCAAGAGTTCCCCTACATGGATGCTCACGAATATTGCAAAAGAATCTCAGTTTTTCGCAATAAAATTACAAGTATGCCTAGGGAACTGAGATGCCCAAGACTGGTGAGTCTAATCCTGACTGAAAGTGTAAAATTGGAACATGTTTCAGAGGCCTTTTTTCAAAACCTGGCCTTTCTTAGGGTTCTTGATCTGTCAAAAAGTCCAATAAAATTGCTGCCAAGCTCATTGTGGCAACTCAAAGAACTGGAGTTTCTCAATTTGAGTTCGACCGAAATAGAACATGTACCTGAAGCTATCAATAGTCTTTCTCGGCTTCAGGTTTTGGATCTTTCAGTATGTACAAAGCTAAAATCATTGCCAAGTGAGATAGGAAGGCTTGTAAATCTGAAGCACCTCTATCTGGATTCCTGTGACAGTTTATCCGAAATTCCAGATGAGCTTTCTAGGCTCTCTAATGGCGACTGCAGCTTTACAAGGTTTAGCTCTGCCCGAATTGATGTGGATTTGATTAATGTATAGACTGGAGGATAAATCCTGTAAACAACGAGTGGCAGTGTAGTGAGTTCACTACCTCACTGCTGTGAATTTGGTTCTCTCGACCTTTGAGGTGCTAAATACTCTCTGCAACTTGAACAGTCTGAAGGCAACTTCCAATTCAATCTTGTGAAGCATTTCATTGTTACAAGTTTGTTAGAGTTTATCACTTTTTTGCCATGGCTATTGTTGTGTCCCACTTCCACTGATTATTATTATAGCTTTCCAAGACACTGCGTTGAACTTGATGCCATGTAATATTATGTTTTGTTGAATTTTACAGATATATAGAAAATAAGTGTAGTATTTCTTTTAATATTATATTTAATTTTGAACGGGTGTTTATGAATACTATCGATTCTATTTGAAAATTAGAATTGTGTCATTGACCATTCTTTTAGAATAAAGCATTAAAATGTTAAAAAGAAAACCTACAACAAGGGAAAGAAAGTAGCAAGGAATCTTCTTAACATAGAACATATAGATGTCTTTTCATGTAATTTGAAAGGGAAAATTGTCACCATGTTAACATTATACCACATGTTTTGTATTAGTTTTTTTTGTTACAGGTAGATTATCACCACATGTTTTGTATTAGTTTTTTGTTACATGTAGATTATACAAGGATAAGATTCTTGGCTCCATACTAAAGACTTGAATTCATAATTGGGTCATTGCAAGCACTGCATATAGTTCAATCCATTGTGAGATTCATAAAGAAAGCAATGCAGAAATTAATGGAAAGAGGTAAGGATCCATTCTTTATTCAAAACGTGTGGTGCTAATTCCAATTCTCATTGTAGTTCTCTTACATGAATATAAATTGGTTATTAAATAGATGTACCACCTAGAAAATACCCCTTTGACACCTCAAATAGCTTCATGTGAGTAAGACCTTCAATGTCAAGTTTGGCTTAACAAGAACAACCTTTCATTATTTTATCTATAGCTACATCATTAATGAGTCTAATGTACATCATTATGCTGATTTTGAAGCTCTTGGGATAGGATGATGGAATTTTTTATTTTCCATTGTGATGTTTCCACTCAATTTGTAGGCATATATATTTGAAGTGTCTATCTATCATGTGTTTGGGAAATGTTTAGATTATTGATTTTGTGCTCTATCACTTTGAGTTGAATACTCTTTATTTTTATCATAGACTAGTTTGTAGTTTCATTATTTCACACAAATTAGTAGTCCAATTTTTTTGGTTATTTCTTCTTTATTTTATTATTATACGTTCTTTAATTTTTAAATATATTTTCCCTCTTTTCCATACATCATCCATCCCCTAGCCAATCCATACACCACCAACACTAAAAAAATACAAGAAAATAAATTAAAAAGAAAAAAGAAAAGGTACGCACCCATGCATTGTATGGTCAATGCATCTCATAGAGAACAAGATCAACTCTATTTGATCATTTACCTTGTTTAGTTCAAGTCAACATGGAGACATAGCAATGGCATTGATTAGAAACTATGTAAGGCCACTTAGACATGGTTGGAATGGCTAGAAGTACCATCCTTTCTTAAAAAAGGGGTTGAGAAGATGAAATTAATATTGGATTAAGATATAAGAAAGGGTCAAGATGGTCAAGGATAATATATTTATGCAACTTGTTCCTACTTAGTTGGTGGAATTATCGATCACAAGTGAGACTTTGTGAAAAAGACTTGTGAAGAGACCAAATTGCTCATTATAATTCTAAAAGGAATCAAACACTCCTGAACACATTAGAAGCTTTACTTGAAGCCTAATGTTTGGTGTTCTTGTTGGGTTATGTTCTTTATTCCCTAATTTTAATGGAATATTCTATCAGAATTTTGATATAAGAACCATCTGGGTCTAGATGCATATCGTTTAGTCTTTCCTAGTAAGGGAACTTCTAAATTGATGCTAAATTAAAGGTTTTTTTTAGAAGAAAATAACAGAGCTTCTTCATTAAAAAAGAGAAGTTACATAATTCAAGAATAAGGAAAATAACCCCCAGTCGCAACGAAGATGAAACTATAACAAAACAAAAATACAGAAAAAAACAAGGTAGGATCAAGTAGGACCGAAAAACACCATAAAATCAACATGCAACAACTTGGTCAAGCCTAATGAGAGAACAAAAAGGATTTGTGAGTTCATCCAGCCAAAGAAAGAGCCAATCAGAGCTCAAAGGAGCTTGAATGAAGGATGGACCCATCTACCAAGAGTTCAAAAAGCATTCTTCCAGGAAGAAAATGAATCCCATGCTTAGACATAGCATCCACTTCCACATTTTTCTCTTTGTACACATGGAGGAAAGAAATGTCACTGAAGGAAGAGTGAAGAACAACAATGTTTTCCATCCAATGGTGAAGCAATGGAACCTCTAGAGAGTTGTGCTCCAACAACCAATCAATGACAATTTTTGAATCACCAGCAATCCTTATGGAGTCGATGGAAAGCCAGACAATTCTCTGAAGTAAACCCCACAACTCCACGACATATGCCCAATAG
This sequence comes from Pinus taeda, assembly GCA_000404065.3. Taxonomy (NCBI): domain Eukaryota; kingdom Viridiplantae; phylum Streptophyta; class Pinopsida; order Pinales; family Pinaceae; genus Pinus; species Pinus taeda. The sequence continues at coordinate 13,473 of APFE030765820.1, forward strand.
CTTATGCGGACATCGTCGTTCCAAAAGAAGAAAAAATCCTTGCTAGGACAAAGCTTGATGAGGGAACTATAGCCACATTAACCATTAATAGAGGTCCCATCAAAGAAGCCAAAAGGATAATGTGGCCCCAACTCCTAAAATTGAACAGAACGTCGTGGAAACCTATGGATCTAGGGGCCAGTCTCAAGGAAATAACCAACAATTTTGACACAAGCAGAATGAAAATTAGGAATCCAATCCTAAAAAATAAAGGCATTTCTGGAATGCCAGATCCCCCATAGAACATATAGGGGAAGCACTTTGTAGGATATATGGCTTGAGGACCAATACATAAGGAATTCAAATATAGATGGCCAAACCCTATCGATCTTGAGGTTTAAAAAATCCGGTACATGATCCAAGATGGCCTTTGCAAAGGAGCAGTCCAAGAACAAGTGAAGAATATCTTCGAACGCCTAATGAAAGAAATGGCAGTGAATCAGACCCTGTATACCCCTTTTCTCCAAATTCTCCCAAGTCAAGCTCTGGCTGAAAAGGGCTAGCTAGGTGAAGTACTTAATCTTCAAAGGAGCATCCCATTTCCACATGGGCATAGTCCATTTGTCATAGGGACATGTAAGAGAAGAACTAGATATGTTAGAGTGATTTATTTGATTGCAATGTTACCTCCTGGAGCTTGGCCTCCCCATATAAGAGAATCAAGATTTTCATTTAAAACAATCCTTGCCTTAATGAGTTTAAGTGTATATGACACCCATTTGATTCAAACTCTGCATTATGTCCCAAATCCCAAGAATGAGGCCAAGAAGGAAAAAGACACTCCATGGGAAGCAAATTCTTCAGGTTAGCTAAGTGACAGATTCCCAAGTAGTGCAGAGTAGAGATAATTAGAGGAGAGAGGATATGGTCTCCCATGAGGCCCTTGATCATGTCCAACCTGATTAGGATTTGTCATCATTGTCTGCTTTCCATCTCAGTTTTCCCAAAGCCAACATTTGGCATGCATTAAACTACTCAATATGAAAAATTTCCTACACTTATAAGGAGCTCTCTTAGCAACCCAATCCTCCAAGCTTTGATGATGGATATATTTTCCTTTGGAAATTCCATTACATAAACCCTGAACATTAAAATCCCTCCAAATATTAAGGGAAAGAAGGGCTAGATTAAAGTGCTTCATATCCCTAAGGCCCCAACCTCCCGAGTCTTGAGGGCAGGAAAGAGAGTTAAGGTTGATGAGGTGGAATTTTTCAACTTGTCTTGTTCTCTACCATAAGAAATTGGTGATGATGGAATTGATTTTGGTTATGTTCGCCACAAGAAAAAGGAATAAGTGCATCCAATACATTGATATTCCCAAAAGAACAAATTTAATCATGATCACCCTAACACTGAGGGACAACCATCTATGATCCCATAGAGAGTTTTTTTCTATATTTTAAGGATTAGGCAATCCAAATCCAGAATGTGATAGTTGCACGGTTTTAGGAAACAACCAAAGTACTTAAATCCTAAAGGTAAAGGGATAGATTTGATCCCAAATATGATGACTATTTGTTAACGGGATGTAGCATCCTTCTTATCAGTTATAATTTTATATTTTTCCTTGTTCAGAATGAGGCATGTGGCTCTTCCAAATGTAGATACAATCTGATAGAGAGCTTCCCATTCAAAATAATTGATGGCTCCAAAACCAAGGATATTGTCCTAAAAAAGAAGATGAGTAATAGAGGATGTGGGAGAGACCCTACAACTAGAGATGACACCATTTTTTTTTGTTTTATTGACACTTTTGCTAAGAGATTCCATAACCAAAATAAAAAGGAGTGGGGATAGAGCACATCCTTGTCTCGGGCCCCTAGAGATTTTGAATAAATTTGTTGGGAACCCAATGATTAAGAACGCCATTGAAACCGAGGTCACACAAGCCATTATCCATTTAACATGGTGATGTAGAAAGACGATTGTGTGAAGGATCAAGAAGAGAAAATCTGAATCTACTCAATCATACCCCTATAGGATATCGATTTTCATGAGACATACATTTTCTTTGCTTGATTTGATTGAATGAATACACTCTTGAGAAATGGTAACTTCATCTTGTATTCTCATGTTAGGTAGAAAGCCAAATTTTTTTGGGCATATATAACGTGATATAATCTTTGTAACTTTGTTAGCTATAATTTTAGAAATCACATTATAAGCACACTTACAGAGAGAAATTGGCCTAAAGTTAAAAAAGAAGATATATTTATATTTCTTAGCAATTAAAGTAAGGAAAATTGCATTACTAGCACCTAATATATGTCGAGTAATCGAAGATTGTTCAACAAATTGCAACGATTTAGTCCCCGTGATGTTGAAAAAGGATATATACAGCTTAACTGGCCAACCATTAGGGGTTGAACTTTTGTATTTGGTCATATCTTTCAACATATATAAGAGATCCTCTTCAGTAACATGGTTTTCCATAAGTCTAATGTCATCCTCATTAACTATGTTAGGAAAACGTTTTTCCATCTCAACCTTGTCTATGATGGTACCCTCCTCTTGTTCTTTGAACTGACTGTTGAAAAACTTGAATGCTTCTATTGTAGTGGCTACAACCACCATCCAAAATTTTTCCTTAGCTTCATTTTGGAGCCTCCCTACCAACTTTTCACAACAGCTTTCCTTGCTTCTTCAAGTTCACAAGCTTCAGTGTTTTTCTTGCACAAAGGCAGCCTGTCAATCACAGCTTGATGCATTCCCCTCACAGGCTAATCACTTGGACTTGGTCCAGCTGCAGGCTGAGCATCTCCCCAAGAAATTGTGCAATTCTAGAGGGCAACCAGCCTTCCCTCTAGAAACTGCGCAATCCTGACTAGTAGCCTGTTGGGCTCTAGAATTGCACAATTCTGGCAGTCAACACTCATAGTGAAAATTGTGCAATTTTCCCTAGCAACGCTACTCAGCCCAAAATTTCCAAAAATCTGGGTAGCATTTGGTTGCTTTTCTCAGAAATTGTACAAATCTCCTAGGCGGCCAGCCTAGCTCCCAGTCAGAAATGCGCATTTTCTCCCAGCATTCGAACAACCTCTTGCATGTGCAACTGAGTTGACCAGTTCCCTCCGGGATCGAGCAAAATAGACTTGCATGCATGGGTTGCTTCTCCCAAGGCAGCATACAAAGGAATCCCTTGATTCAAGGATCGACTTTTAGCAGTTGGAGGTTACATTCAAGGATCACTTCAAAAACCTCCCACCAAGTGTCACTTTCCCTAGATTTGTGGCATGCGTGTCAGAACTTCGATGTTATCAAAACTCATCAACCGGGCATTGCGGAGCTCATCCCTCACATCAACCTTGTAGCTTTGACATCCCACATCACATTGAGGAGCTGTTAGCACATTCAGCTCAGTTGTTTTGGGGTAAGCCCGCTTTCCATGACTTGTGTTGTATTTCTGTCGCTTTTTGTGTTTTCGCTTATATGAGTATTATTTTCTTGTTTTCTTTGAACAATTGCTATCATTTACATGTATATTAGCTCGCCCTACCACTATCACAGTTTTCATTTCTATCTCACTGTTGTCGCATGCATGAAACTGTTTTTCACCCATGGTTGCCGATTCGGTGACTTGCTTCACCCACACACATCTTGATCTATTTACTGAATCTTTCATTCATGTTTGCATGCACTGTCAATCACTTCTACTTTCACTAAGCATTGCCATGCATCCACTGTCATATTTCCTTTTAGTTTCGCGTCGGCAAGTCAGACCAGCCTTGGTCTAGACTCTGCCTTCAGTGAGACAACATTGTGCAATCTAGGGAAGGAAGGCTCTGTCTTCCTCTCCAGAAATGTGCATTTTTGCCCTGGCACTTTCCTCCATGATTGTTTTGTGCATTTCTGATGGACAATGACTACTGGCGCAGAGAATTGCACAATGCAGTCACGGAGCCTGCAGCCATTGCTAGCTGAGATTACAGATTACGCAATTCTAGCAATCAACAACCAGACTAGACTGTGCATTGCGCAATTCCCATAGTCAGCCAATTTCCCAGCAACCCAGACTGTGCCTTTCACAGTCTTGGCAGTCATTCTCCCAACCTCCCGGCCGAAATTACACAACCTTCATAATCAGTCACACAGGTATGTTGAAAGTCAGCTCTCAAGTTCATTTTGGTTTTCAACTGCAGATTGCTTGCCATGAGTGTTTCCATGTCTCCAAGTATTGCAGGTGTTCACGTGCCTCTCATCAGTGCAAGTAAAATGGTTTCCAAGAGGGCAGAGTTGAAGACGCCTTTAAGAGCACACCTGGAGATGCAGTGGATCAAATGTCTCTGAGCTTGCCTACTCAAGAAGATACCAAGTTGTTCGTAGACAAGAACATCAAGATATCATAATGAGTAACATCATGAACAACAACTGAAGGCAACATACCGAATGTAATGAATGTAGCAAATGCAATGAATGCAGTGAATGCAACTAATTCAATGAACGGAGTGAATGCAACAGGAAGGTTGTTGACAACACAGAGGCATAGAAAAGTTTCAAGCTCAAGGAGATCCACTGATGATGAAATAAACTTTGGAGACTCATGCTATAAGGTGACGGCACGACATGAATATAGCGCAAAGACAGAGAATGGAACAAAGAAGGAGTTGCATGTGCTGAAGAAACAACTCAAGGAATAACATGAACCTACACAGACAGACGAATGAGTTGCAACATGAACAAGAATAGTGTTGGACACAACATGCACTCACAGATGAAACTGCGCCCGTACAAGTTATAGATCTATCCCAGAAGCTGGCACAGAGTAGACATGGTCAACAGTGTTAATGATTGCATGCAAGGGATTCAACATTATGCATTTCATTGTGCGCACACATGTGATCCAACCCATTCAACACACTCACCAAGGCGAAGACAAGAAGAAAGTCAAACTGGAGCTAAACATGTACTTTAGCAAGTTCATGTGCATGACCACCAACACACACTTGAAGATCAGCACAGACACTATGCATCAGTTTGTTACTGGTTCAGCTGCACCGAAGAAGACCATGCGCATGTTAGCAAATGAGTTAGATGAAGGAGCTAAAGCAGTGCATGATTGCAATAGAGGCAAGAGTTCGCTTCAACAAGATGTCACCATGGGGTGCATGTGCACCGTCACAGATGACCAAGCTTAGCATCAACTCACCACCTTCACTATCACAAGCATGTCAAAGAGTTGATCTCATCACATTGAACCGAGTGCCAGTGATGTCTTGCATGGCTCACTCTAGCCATTTTGTCTCACATGAGTATATGTTCATTATAATATAATGTCATGTCAAGTGTAGGTCAAGTGTCGATAGTTGGATATAATAGTTATAGAGTAGATGAAGAGTCATGAGGGTAGTTGAACTGTCCCAAAGGGGAATTTCAAGGGTCACCCCACCCTTTGCTATAATTAGTCCCTCATAACTCATTGTATGGGCCTTTTGGTCAGCCAAGTTTCTACTAAGACTATCTTGGAGAAAGCTTGGACAATATTGTAACGCGCTTTGGCTTCTCCACTGCAAGGAGCTAGTTCAAGTTCATCTCTTTGGAGGAGTAGGTGGATGTGGCTGTAACATTCAACTATTGGGGCTAGCAAGTTTACATGGATGTATTGTATGATTGGGACTTACACTTCTTTATATAATAAGAGCCAACACATTTTCATGCATATGTTGTTATTGTAGCTAGACTGTTCCAGTTGCTTAGCAATGTACATTGTTTAACTTACGTAGTTGTGTATGAACTGCTTTGTATTCAATTATATGAAACTTTTTATAGATGTGTTGTTGGTTTAACCATCACTTTGGATTTTTGGTTGACATTCTTTCCAGCTTGTGATGCATGTTCGCTTGTGTGTTCCCTTCGTAGTTGAGTACTGCTACAGTTTGCCAAGGGGTGCACTCATCTCACCCCCATGTGTTAGAAACTCTCATTCACCTTCCTTGACTCACTGCAGTGGTCACATCCTTGCTACTGACAGAGTTATCTTACTTGCCTATGTGTGACATCGCGGTCAAGGCATTACCTTACGACCCACTGTTGGGACTCCTACACCAAATGGTCTAAGGTCTAATTAGGACTTCTTACCGGGGAGATCCCCTTGACATGTTGGTGGGTCTAGCGCTGTCAACATTTATGGCACTAGAAGAAGGGTCAGATGACAATCTATGTCCTCTCATCTAGTTTCGAACCTCCACATACCTTTCATGGATTCTTGCACTCTTCTCCCTCTGTAGTTTTTTTTTAATCATGAAGATGTCTCCATCAAGGGGGAGTTTTTCGATCTCTTTTCGACTTACACATATGATGGTGAAGGCGAAGTGGCCTGGCCTAAGTACTTACATGACTTTCTTGCCGTGCTTCATGAGGAAGACGGGTGTTCTGATAAACAGGCCAACTTGCTGCTTGCACACACACTTCACAAATCTCCACATTATTGGTTGCTCAGCCTACCGACTGATAGTGTGCACTCACTTTAGAAATTCTGTGATTTCATTGAAGACACGTTCTATCATTTTGATCCAGACCATCTTGACCAAAAATTGCTACAACAATGAAAGGCTCCACATGAATCAGTTATTGATTTTTGGCAGTTCTTCCGTGACTTGCAGTTTCAAGCTTTGAGGAGCTAGATGAAATTTTCTTATCTTTGGGACTGTTTCGAGTATTGACTTAAGAAATCTGCCCATCCCAAGAGGAAGCTTGAGATCGAGCCTCGATCAACATTCTTCACTGATGGAGTTGCGCAATCTCATGGGGATGTGGTCACTGTCTCAACTAAATGTCTGCCTTCCTTTCATTCAATAACCCCACCACTGCCTAATGATGTTGAAGATCATGCTCACACACCTGTCTAGTTTTCACATCCTCCCAACATCATTTCACTCAATTTTCACATAGGTTTGGTTATGATTCCTTCGAGTTCTCATGTGCATTTTGTTCTACGACCTTCATCTTTGCACTCGGGTGTTCCTCTGGATGATGTTGTCCTATGTTCGTCCATTCTGAACTCTTCACTTGCTGTGAATGAGGAACAACCCATTGACAGAGTTCATTTTCCACAACCAACATGCGTTATCATTCATGAAGAATATGAGTGGGAGCTTGAACATCAACACTCGGCGACGGATGACTCACTTCTGCCCGAGCCCCCTCCGTTCTTTCCTGACCTCTTTGGTGAACCTACCATTCATAATTTTGCATGTGTGTCTTCATCCACAGATGCACCCATTGGTGATCACTCGCAGGACTCATTGGATGTTGGTCCATTATTCAACAACTGAGAGGATGAGCTATTTCTTGAAAATCCACTTGATCTTTCATCTCTCTTTTCAGAAACACAGAGGATGAGTTTGTTTGCTTTTCAGCTACCCCTTTGTTTGACTCATCTGATCATGAGGATGTCGATGAATTTATTGATTTTTCTGATCATGGTGGTCGTGATCCATTTACTTCTATATTTGATCATGAACACGACTCTATCACAGTTGATCTTTCGAAGCCACTGGTTTATGATGATCTACCTGATGATGAAGTTGAAACACCCAAGACCGTCGAGGCACTTCAGCCCGAGTTGATGGTTATGTCAAGTCCTCGCTCTCTTGGGGTTAGTCTCACTTCTGATCATGAAATTTTTCAATCACCCAACGCTCTTCATCACTCATCTATATGCATTGAAGATCCATATCACACATAGTTCACACTTCCTCCACTCGAACCGCATGATCCTATTGCTCATGCATTGGAGGAATCTTGCATTAGAAGCACACGTGTACAACACAATTTATCTTTGTTTCTTTTGTTTGCTTGCATGTATCAGTCAAGAGTGTGCTTGTGCTTCAAAGTTGCACGGAGTGTCACGCAGCACCATGATAAGTCCACGGACTGCTCGTCATGCACTTGCACACACTTATGTCCTGTGGTCATTGTCAGACACAAAGTGTGGTTGTCTTCATTGTTATATCTTTCTTGCTTGTTGGTTCGTACAACTGGGCTGCTCGCAAACCAAGCCTTCACCAAGCCTTCACCAACATGATCAGGCCCATGCACCATTAGTGTAGGAGTAGGAGTAGTGTTTGATTTCAACCAGTTTGCTTATTCACTTTGTTTTCTTGTTTGTTTGCTTGCTTGTTTCCTTACTTTCTTTGCTTTCACTTTTGCTTCTACTCTTGCTTTGCTTTGTAATTTGTTAGTTCTCTTGTTTCGTTCATACGTTAGTTTTGCATGAAACCATGTATGACTCTTGAAACAAGCTGGGTGTAGTAAAAGAGGGCATGTACAACTATCACTACTTGTTATCTGTCATATTGCCTCTATATGAAGATCTTGTTACTTTTAGTCCATGATACATAAAAGGAAAATATGTACTGTTCGAAGTGAACATTGGTGAAAACACAACGCTTGCGTGCTAAGTAGTGTCACCTTCTCTAGTCGATTGTTTTTGGGTTAACCCTTGTCAGCTCAGTCAAGTAGAGTAAGGTGAGGGGGAAAACCTTAATAGGCACGTCAAAGGTATAATAAACTACTTCTCTTCTAGAACAACCTCTTCTGCTCTCAATAAGTCAGGATCCCTCTTTCGCCTCTGAAATGAATAAGTGCTATGCATAGATGAAAAAATGAAAAAATCAAAATCAAAAGATTCAAAAATGAAAAATTAATAAGGTGAAAGAAGAGAAAGGCTTCCTACATAGGGAGGTGATGCAAGTAACTTCCCCGGGGTACTGACCAGGCTCGCTGGTCCATGCTTGTGTTCCTATATGACTCCGTTGAGGTACTGTCCAGGCCTGCTGGCAGCGAAGCAACACCAGAGATGAAACTAAGACTTTGACGACTACACTGCTTGTGCACCAATATACCCCTCAATCCCAATCAAAACAACCCTGTTTCCTTAGCTTGGAATGTGTGTCAATGGACCAAGAGTTTGGTAGATGATACATCTTACAATCAAGCTAGTGTGAAACCAAGATGAGCTAAGAACTGAACAATACTTCCGGAGGTGTTAGAATTTCTTTTCATGAATAAGGTCCATTCAGAGAGCTAGAGTTCTACCAGTGTGTCTCCAAGTGTTGTAGCGGCTACAACCACCCTCCAAAATTTTTCCTTAGCTTCATTTTGGAGCCTTCCTACCAAATTTTCACAGTAGCTTACCTTGCTTCGTCAAGTTCACAAGCTTTAGAGTTTTGCTTACACAAAGGAAGCCTATCGATCACAGCTTGATGCATTCCCCTCATAGGCTAATCACTCGTACTTGGTCCAGCTGCAGGGTTAGCATCTCCCCAAGAAATTGAATTCTGGACGGCAACCAAACTTCCCTCCAAAAACTGCAATCCTGAATGGTAGCCTGCTGGGCTCTAGAATTGCGCAATTCTGGAAGTCAATATTGACCGTGAAAATTGTGCAATTTTCCCCAACAGGGCTACTCAGCCCATAATTTACCCAAATCTGGGCAACAGTCAACTGCTTTTCCTGGAAATTGCACAAATCTCCTGGGCATTTAGCCTAGCGCACAGTCATAAATGTGCATTTTCTCATGGCAGTCAAATAATCTTTTGCATGAGCAGCTGAGTTGACCGGTTCCTTCCAGGATTGAGAAAAACAGACTTGCATGCATGGGCTGCTTCTCCCAAGGTAGCATGCAAATGCATCCCTTGATTCAGGTATCTACTTTTAGCACTTGTAGGTTACATGCAAGGATCACCTCAAAAACCTCCCGCCAAGTGTCACTTTCCCTATATTTGTGGCATGCGCGTCAGAAATTCTATGTTATCAAAAATCATCAGCCGAACGCTGCAGAGCTCATCCCTCACATCAACCTTATAGCTCTAACATCCCACATCACATCTAGAAGCTTTCGGCACATTCAACTCAATTGTTTTGTGGTAAGCTTGCTTTCCATGACTTGTGTTGCATTTCTGTCGCTTTTTATGTTTTCACTTGTATGAGTACTATTTTCTTGTTTTCTTTGAATGCTTGTTGTCGTTTACTTGTATATTAGTTTGTCCTAGCACTGTCTTAGTTTTCGTTGCTATCTCACTGTTGTCGCATGCATGAAAGTGTTTTTCACAAACAGTCGTTGTTTCGGCGACTCGCTTCACCCACATGCAGGTTGATCTGTTTATTGAATATTTCTTTCATGTTTGCATGCACTGTCAATTACTTCTACTTTCACTAAGTGTCTCCATGCATCCACTGTCATATTTTCTTTAAGTTTCCCATCGGTGAGTCGGACCAACCTTGTTCCAGACTCTGCCTTCACTGAGACAACATTGCGTAATATGGGAAAGGAAGGCTCTATCTTCCTCTCCTGAAATGTGCATTTCTACTCAGGCACTATCCTCCAAGACTGTCTTGTGCATTTCTGAGGGACAATGACTGTTGCCCCAGAAAATTGTGTAATGAAGTACTAATCCTGCAACCATTTCCAGTTGAGATTGTGCATTGCATAATTCCAGTAGTTAGCAGGAGGACTGGACTATGAATTTCGCATTTATGTTAGTCAGTCTCCTGATTGAAATCGCACAACCTTCATGATCAGTCACATAGGTATGTTGAAAGTCAACTCTCAAGTTCATTTTGGTTTTTGAATAATAGATTGCTTTCCATGAGTGTTGCCATGTCTCCAGGTATTGCAGGTGTTCATCTGCCTCTCAGCAGTGCAGGTACAATGGTTTCCAAAAGGGTGGAGTCGAAGACACTATTCAGAGCACACCTGAAGATGCAGTGGATCAAATGTCTATGAGCTCGCCTTCTCACGAAGATATCAAGTTGTTCATAGACAAGAACATCAAGATATCACAACGATAAGTATCATGAATAGTAGCTGAAGGCAACATACCGCACACAACTAATACAATGAATGCAACAAATGCAATGAACACAACGAACACTATGAATGCAGGGAATGCAACAAGAAGGTTGTTGACAACACAGAGGTGGAGCAAAGTTGCAAGCTCAAGTAGATCCATTGATGATGAAAGCAACTTTGGAGACTTAGGCTATAAGGTGACGGCGTGACATGAAGACAGCATGAAGAGAGAGAATGGAACAAAGAAGGAGTTACATGTGTTGAAGCAGCAACTTAAGGAATAACATGAAGCTGCACAGATAGATGAATGAGTTGCAACATGAATAGGAATACTAGTGGGCACTACATGCACTCACTGATGAAATTTCACCCGTACAAGTTATAGATCTATCCCAATAGCTGGCACAGAGTGGACATGGTGAGCAATGTTGATGATCACATGCAAGGGATTCAGCAACATGCATGTCATTGTGCACATCCATGTGATCCAACCCATTCAGCACACTCACCAAGGCGAAGACAAGAAGCAAGTCCAACTGGAGTTGAACATGTTCTTCGGTAAGTTGATGCGCATGATCACCAGCACACACTTGAAGATTAGCATGAACATTATGCATCAGTGTGTTGCTAGTTTAGCCACACCCAAGAAGACCATGCACATGTTAGCAAACGAGTTGGATGAAGGAGCCGAACCAATGCACCGGTTGCAACAGAGGCTGTTAAATGATCCAAAATAAATATTATCATAGGTTATAAAGGTAGAATAAAATAATTATTATTTTAAGATATTAAATTATTAATTATTAATCTAGAATATTTAATTATTTAATGTAGACATTTAGAATTAATATATTGTTGTAACAAGACATGACTCTACAAATGTGTCATATCTTAGGCTCTAATTTAGGAGAATTGTTAGTAAGTTGTTTAAATAGCTTTTATTGAAATGAACACTTGTTATTTTATAAGTGATCCATAATTAGAGGTAGTTAGGACATTGAGCTTATAAATAGCTCATTGCAAGAGTGCTTTGTTGTTTGGGTGTAAACTCTTGCAAAATTCCATATGTAATTGCTTTTCTTATTAATAAAGTTATGTGTTTGAGGACACTTCTGCCATTATTGTGGTATCAGAGCTCTAGTAATGTTGCAACTGATGTGAGGAGGAGATTCTAGCTCTACAAGCACATGGAAAAATCCATTAATTTGGTCAGTTAATATTTGGTATCTAATTTTTCTTTTTCAATTTTTATATTTAGCAAATTTAAAAATAAAAATTTTGCTTTAGCATAATTGAAAAATTGCTTCAACATAAATTAAAATTGCTTCAATTGTTTGTGGCATTGAGAGTTTGAATCTAAGCATTGGAGTAGCCTGTGTGACTTTCTCATCATCTCGCACCCCTGTGTTGAGATTCATGCCTTCTTCTTAGAGTGGTGGCCCAATTATAACCATGACGACATTTCCATTCTCCAGACTGTCCACCATATAAATTTTTGCTTCTTTTGCGTTTTTGGATGCCTTTTGATGGGGCAGCAAAAGATCTAGCTTTTATTAATCTGTTCGAGGGGGAATATGGCATTTTCCATCCTGATTTCCAAACAACTGGCTTTATGGACGCTTTGAGGACCTCTCACGAAGAGTTCAAGTTATTGTTCGTTTAATTGCATTCTTTGGAACATCCAAACACGCAGACATTCTGTCAAGATACTCTGTACTCTGAGGTGGTCGTGGAATATATCAATCTGAATTTTGTTTCATGAGGACACTTCTATGTAGGGATTCCTTCTGCTCCTTATGATCCCCTAACCCCTAAATCATAGCATGAAGCCATTAATGATTTTTGCGGGTTCATAAAGATTCACTAAATCGCTTATTAAAGCTCTATTTTAGGAATGACAATAACAGGAAGAGCATTGGATCTGGCCTCCAGAATGGGAGGCAACATTGAGAAAGAATAAATGCTTACCGTTGTTGAAGAGTATGAAAAATATCACATGTACTATGGTGGTGATGAAGGGTCGAGAAAATCTAACTACACAGACATGGTACATGTCTCATAATTTTTTTTATCTTTGGGCTTTCTCAATAATTCATTAAAACCATGTATAAAGGGTCAGATTAGTCTCTAGTAGTTATTTTTTTGTGACATTGATTTCTTCTCCATGCTCATAAAATGAAGAATAAATGCACCCACAGTATAAGAGGAAAACAAGAACCTTTGGGACACTCATGATGCATTGGGGAGGTTGCCATCAGTCCAACAATCACAAACAAAGCAGGGCCACCATGTTCCAACGAAGACGGGGTTTGTTGATCACTAATTTGTTAGCAGCATCCAGAGAGAGAAGTTGTGGATTTTGTAATTTGGAGAAATAAGGAAAATTCTATTATTTGTAATATGGAGATCGAAGGAATTTACTATTATTTGTAATATTTTTGAAGAAAATTTTGTAAATTTTGGGGTAATAAGGAGAATTTATTTGTAATTTTTTATTTGGAGAGATAAGTGTGACATTGTAACTCAAAGTAATTTTACTTTGAGGGGGGGTAACATTTTTCTTACCCGGATTTTCAAAAGCATCATTGTAAAAGTCAAATTTCGAAAGTTACCTTGTAAATATTTAAGAAATTGACTAGAGCCAAGTGCAAAGCTTAGTCATTTTTCTCATGTTTCAACGACTATACGAGGGTCAAGGCTAAGCCTCGATATATCATTTTTTCTTTTTGCGTAGTGTGTTGCATGTTGTGTTGCCCAACTTGATATTTTTTCTGAGCCTAATTCTTGGTGTGAAGCTTCAACACTACAATGTCAAAATTGATTAATTTGTTTTCTGATTCCGACAAACTTGAAGGCACAAAATATTACAAAACATGGCAACATCTCATCGAAAGCACTTTCATTTATAATGAACTGTGCCATGATATATGTGATGGTGATGTTAAGCCAAATAAACCCACAGATGTAGCTGCACTAGCAAAATGGGAAGTTAAGAATGCCAAATCATTAGCTCTCATTAAATATTCTGTTAATGATGAAATGCATGTCCATATAGCAAATGCTACAGATGCATGGTTTGCTTTTTGAATTTTTAAAGACTTCTTCAATACTCACCTTGAATCAAAGAAAGTTGAGCTGCAATTAAAATTGTTGCAACAAAAATTGACTGAAGGAGGTGATGTTCTTGAATACATCTCCAGACTTAAGAATATTAAGAAGGAACTCATTAATTCTAATTTTCAAGCAGTAGATGATAGTTTATGGTCAAAATTTTAATTGCTGGATTTCCTTCTTCCTACACACATTTTTTGGAAACTATACAATTGACTGGAAATTTAGAGAAGCCAAAGTCTGATGAGCTCTGCAAATTGACCCAACATGATAAAACCTTTGGGAAGAAAAAGAAATTTGGTGAAGATGTTTTTTTCACAGAGGCCAACACTAGCAAATCATCAATTGACAGTTCTAGAAATAGAGGCAGAGGGAATTTCAATCAAAATCAAGTAGCACATAATTTACAAAGTCGAGGTTGAAGCCAAAGCAAAGGAAACAAATTTAATAGTGGCAACAGTTCAGGCAGGAGTATTTTTCAAGGAAGATGCTATTTTCAAGGAATAGGAAATAATAATCAAGGTAGAGGACAACCTCAAAACAAAATTCAATGTAGAGGCAGAGGACAATCTCCACGAAGAGGAAGAGACTTAAGTCAAATTGTGTACTGAAGATGTAACAAAGTTGGACATTATGCTGAAGATTGTCGAACTTCTCTTGATAAAATCCCCAAGTTTCATCAGCACTCAGCACAATTTGCAAATGATCAAGATGATGATGGTTCAGAATATGTCTTTACTTTTTTGTGGGTATTACAACTTTCCTCCCATCTTAAAAGTGATTATGAAGATACTTGGATCTTGGATTCAGGGGCAACTCATCATATGACTTGTCGACGCGACTTCTTTTGGAATTTTCAAGATTGTCAACTTAATTCCATCTTTCTTGCAGATGATACAAAACATACTCCTTATGGAAAAGGTGCAGTTGAAGTTTCTCTACCTGGTATTGGAGAGAAAATGATTTCAAATGTATGGTATGTACCAACCTTTAAGAAAAAATTGTTATCTTTAGTCACGATTCGACAAGCGGGACATTAGGTAATTATGGAAGATGGCTTAATTAAGATTAATTTAGTCAAACAGAGCCTACAAACTGTGATGACAGGATATGAAGACGGAAAATTGTTAAGGATGAAAGGGACAGTTATTCCAAGGCATTCTGACTTTGCAAGGGCATTGCCTATAGGAATTTCACCTATAAAATTGTGGCATGTAAGATATGGACATTTAAATTTTGGTAGCTTTTCTCAATTGCAAAAACAAGGGATGGTTAAGGGACTTCCAACTTTCAAAAAGGAAAATGAAAAATGTGAAGCTTGCATTTATGGAAAAAAAAGTCGAGAAAGTTTTCCAACAGGTTCATGGCACGGTAACAGGCTGCTACAATTAGTTCACTGTGATGTTTGTGGACCACTACAAACTTCATTTAGTGGTTGCAAATATTTCTTACTATTCATTGATGATTTCAGTAGAATGACTTGGGTTTATTTCTTAAAGCAAAAGTCAGAAGCATTAGAAAAGTTTAATATTTTTCGCCAACTTGTTGAAAATGAAGTCAAAGAAAATATAGGTACTCCCAGGACAGATAATGGGGGAGAATTCACTTCAAATGAATTAAAAACTTATTGCAGTGATCATGGCATAAGAAGACATCTTACAAATGTTTACACTCCACAACAAAATGGAGTAGTAGAAAGAATGAATCACGCCTTATTAGGAATGGCGAGATATATGTTAATTTTCAAAAAGTTAAGTTGAACATATTGGGCATAAGAAATTCATACAACTTTATACTTAAGAAATAGATCTCCAACTGCTTCTTTAGACAGAATCACACCTTATGAAGCTTGGTTTGGTTTCAAACCTTGAGTTGAACATCTTAGAGTTTTTAGATCACTATGTTATGCCTTAGTTCCAAAAGAAAAACAAAGTTAGCTTGACTCAAGAAGTTTGAAATGCACAATGATTGGATATTCTAATGATAAGAAAGGGTATCGTCTTTTGACCAATGGAGTGCTGAAGAAATAGAAAGCCTTCTTCAAAAGTTAGAAACTAAAGGCAGTCAAAGAAAAGGAAATATGAAAAGTCAACCAAATTCACCAAATTGGTATGAACTTGATTTTCCTTCATCTGAAGATGATTTATCCAGTCCATCTACTTCAACAACATCATCTGGATCTTTTAGTAGTCCATCCGCATCTCCAAGTAGTAGCAGTTCTTCTGACAGTGATTCTCCACCTCCAAAATCTTCAACTGATTGACGAACATCAGTTTATATTAATCCTCTTTATAATGATGGTGACTTTTCATAATTTCAAACAAGTGAGCATCAACTACCAAAATGCGTAGTTCAACTTTTGAAAGATGTAAGGCCTGATGAGCAGAATAAAACATGAACAAGGAAGTCACACAGAAGTGAAGGAAATTTTGCCTTGATAGAAAATGATTTTACTAAACCTTCCACATGTAATGAAGCTTTAAAACATAAAGAGTGGCAAGATGCTATGATTGAAGAATATCGAGCAGTAATTGATAACAACACTTGGAAACTTGTTGATTGTCCTAAAAATGGTAAACACATAGGATGCAAATGGGTTTATAGAATTAAGTACAACCAAAAGGGATAATCTGAAAAGTATAAAGCAAGACTTGTGGCTAAAGGTTTTATATAGCAGGAAGGCATTGATTATGAGGATACTTTTTCTCCTACAGCTAAATCGAACACCATCTGATTAACACTTGCATTGGCCACTCAAAAAGGATGGAAAGTTCATCAAATGGATGTAAACATTGATTTTCTCAATGGGGATTTACAGGTAGAAGTATATATGATACAACCACCAGGTTTTGAAATCGAAGGGTAGGAACATAAAGTATACAAATTGATCAAGGTTTTATGTGGGTTAAAACAAGCTCCCTAAGCTTGGTATGCAAAAATGGATGAATACCTTAGGAAACTTGGTTTTCAACGAAGTGAATTTGATGATACTTTTTATGTGTGACAACAGGGTAAATTTCTAGTGATTCTTTTTATGTATGTAGATGATTTGATGATTACTGGAAACAATGATGATCATATTACACAAGTGAAAACAGAGTTACATGCAGGTTTTAAGATGAAAAAATTCGGCTTACTTCACTACTATCTTGGAGTCGAAGTCTTCCAACGTCCACATCATATTTTCATTTCTCAGAGTAAGTATGTAGTAGAGGTTCTTCAGTGATTTGGAATGCAGGATTGCAAGCCCGTTCTTACCCCCATGGAGCAAAAATTGAAACTTTCAAAATTTGAAGGGGGGGGGGGGGGGGGGGGGAATGGTGAACAGTACTACTTACAGACAGTTGATTGGAAACTTGATTTATTTGACAAATACTCACCCTAATCTATCTTATGCAGTCAATATTCTTTCACGTTTTATGCAGGAACCACGAGACAACCGCTGGAATTCCACCAAACGAGTTCTTCGATATATCCAAGGAACAAAATGCTTTGGTCTTCTTTACACGAAGACTAAAACCTTTGTACTTGGTGGATATTCAGATGTCGACTTTACTGGAAGTATTGATGATTTAGCATCAACATCAGGATATTTAATGAACATGGGATAAGCATCAGTGTCTTGGAGTTATAAGAAACAAGCTACAGTGGCCACTTCTTCAGCAGAAGCAGAGTACATTTCAGCATGGGAACTAGCATGTGAAATTGTTTGGTTGCGAAAAATTTTGCAGGACTTGGGCATTTATCAAGCAGAAGCTACATCATTATTTATTAATAGCCAGTAAGCCATCAAGCTTGCAAAGAACCCAATTTTTCGTTCAAAGACAAAGCATGTGGACACCAAGTATCATCATATCAGATCTCTCGTTGCCAAAGATGTCCTCAAGCCAATTTATTATCCTTCAGAAGATCAGATCTCCGACATTTTCATGAAACCTCTTGGCAGAATAAATTACTAAGTTCAGGGATGAACTTGGTATCTATTGTAATGTATCTTTGGATCATAGGGGGAATGTTAGATGATCCAAAATAAATATTATCATAGGTTATAAAGTTAGAATAAAATAATTATTAATTTAAGATATTAAATTAATAATTATTAATCTAGAATATTTAACTATTTAATGTAGACATTTAGAATTAGTATATTGTTGTAACAAGATATTGACTCTACAAATGTGTCGTATCTTAGGCTCTAATTTAGGAGAATTGTTAGTAAGTTGTTTAAATAGCTTTTATTTTAAATGGACACTTGTTATTTTATAAGTGATCCATAATTAGAGGTAGTTAGGACATTGAGCTTATAAATAGCTCATTGCAAGAGTGTTTTGTTGTTCGGGTTTAAAATCTTGCAAAATTCCAGATGTAATTGCTTTTCTTATTAATAAAATTACGTGTCTGAGGACACTTTTGCCATTAAGGCAAGAATTCGCTTCAACAAGATGTCACCATGGGGTGCATGCACACCGTCACAGATGGCCAAGCTTGGCATCAGCTCACCACCTTCACCATCACAAGCATGTTAAAGAGTTGGTCTCATCACAATAGATCGAGTGTCAGTGATGTATTGCATGGCTTTATCTAGCCATTTTTTCTCACATGAGTACATGTGCATTGTAATGTAATGTCATGTCAAGTGTAAGTCAAGTGTCTATAGTTGGATGTAACAATCATAGAGTAGATGAAGAGTCATGAGGGTAGTTGAACTGTCACAAAGGGGAATTTCAAGGGTCATCCCACCCTTTGTTATAAATAGTCTCTCATAACTCATTGTATGGGCTTTTTGGTCAGCCAGGCTTCTGATAAGACTATCTTGGAGAAATCTTGGACAATATTGTAACGTGCCTTGGCTTCTCCATTGCATGGAGTTAGTTCCTCTCTTTGGAGGAGCAGGCAGATGTGGTTTTAACGTTCCATTGTTGGGGATAGTAGGTTTACATGGATATATTGTATTATTGGGACTTACACTCCTTTATATAATAAGAGCCAACACATTTTCATGCATATGTCGTTATTGTAGTTGGACTGTTCTAGTTTCTTAGCAATGTATGTTGTTTAAATTACATAATTGTGTATGAAATGCTTTGTATGCAATTATATGAAACTTGTTGTAGATGTGCTTTTGGTTTAACCATCACTTTGGATTGCTGGTTGACCTGCTTTCCAGCTTGTGATGCATCTTCGCTTATGTGTTCCCTTCCCAGTTGAGTACAACTACAGGTTGCCAAGGGGTGCATTCATCTCACCCCCCATGTGTTAGAACCTCTCATTCACCTTCCTTGACTCACTGCAGTGGCCACACCCTTGCTACTGATAGAGTTATCTTACTTGCCTCTATGCGACATCGCGGTCAAGGCATTACTGTATGGCCCACTGCTTGGACTCCTACATCAAACGGTCTGAGGTCTAATTGGTACTTCTTACTAGGGAGATCCCCTTGACATGTTGGTAGGTCCAGCACCGTCAATGGCTTATTTCTTTATGTCCTTTAGTGAAGTTATTAATCTTCCCTCGGGATCCCTTATGTTCCAAATAGGGTTGACAACATTTCTCGTAGAAGCAACCCTATGGAAAAAAAATGTTTTTTATCCCCACCTTTGATCCAAGCAACCCTACTCTTAAGCCACCTCCTCCTCCTGTGCTCTTACAATTTTTTTCTTCCTTTGAATTAGCTCCATTACCATTTTCTTATGGTGGTTAGAGAAAAAAAACGTCATTAAAAGGATCCATAAAAGAGGTTATATCATACTTTATATTCCTAAGCTACTGAATTTGTTCCTCCTTATGATTAAATATCCAGAACTAAAATTTGTCCTTTAGTCCCTTGAGTTTATAACTGAAAGAATCCATTTTCGATTTGTTAACAAGGCTGGTTGTTTGAATCTAGGAATTAGAAACCAACTCCTTGAAATCTTGGTCATTGATCCAATGGTGATTGAATTTAAAGAGGAGATATCTCTCTTCCTCAAGTCCCCTCCATTGAATCATGATTACATGGTGGTCAGAGGCTTTAGAGAAGATAGATGTGGCTTCTAGAGCATCCATCCTCATATATAGAGAATATTGAACTAAGAATCTATCAATCGTTTTGGCAATGCCCTTTTCTGCAACCCAACCATTTCTCCATAATGGGAATAAAGGGCATGGAGCAATGTCTAGGAGCAAATTTCAAATAAAAATATCCTTAAAGTATTCGTCCAGAGGATCCAACCTAACTTTATGGCCCCATCATTCACTGGCATCCAAAGTTAAATTCGTATCACCAACTATAATGAGGTTATGCAAGTCTAGTATGCCAATCCCTTCAATTTTCTCCCAGAAAGATTTCTTGTTTATGTAGGGGCTGTAAACATTCAAAATTTGGATCCTTTGGCTCATCCCCTGAAATATCCAGATAATATTATACCAACATATGACTTGTACTCTCTGAATGAGAAATTATTTGGATTCCATAGAGAAGCTACCCCACTAGAAGTTCTAATGGCGTTGGTAGCACAAAATATCCATCGTGGGAACAACTTAAGAAGAGTTTTAGATTCATTATCTTTAGAGATCATTGTCTCTTGTAGGAGGATAATATCAGTTGCCTTAGATTGTATAATCCATAGCATAGATCTAGTATATTGGGGTTATCCCAGTCCCTTGATGTTAAAAGATAATATTTTCATCATGAAGATGCAGATTCAGGAAGCTCTACTCTAAGGTCCCAGTCTCACATAATCCCCCATATGAGATATTGTCTTGTACAGGCTCAGGATAAAAATGAGGGATTAGGGCTTCTTCCAATGTCTCAGAAAAACTCTCATTCAATTTGGATTCGATTTCTCCACATAGAGATATCTTTTTGTATTTAGTTTCCTTTTTCTGCCTTCTAAGAGGGTCCTTTATCCTCAAAACATGAGGCTTATTTTTCTCCCTTTCTTGAAAGAAAATCCTCTCAAGAGACAAGGGCTCAAGGCTTAGTGAGGAAGAAACAATAATATGATCCAGGTCGACATCCCCAGAAAGGGAAGAAGGATCCAATATTAATTCAAGTATGAATCTAATAGGAGAAAGGAGTGATAATTTACTACACTAATTAGGGATTTGAGGCAAAAGAAAATGATATTTCCCACCATGACCAGGGATTTGAGAATTTGTAGTTGAGACAAGAGTGCAGGTGTTTATATTGTGGCTAGTTAGATCAAGGCTTTGAAGCTGATGAGGGGTAGAATTTTGGGGAGATTAAGATAGGATAGCTTGTGATGTGAAACTCTCAATGAGCCCTTATGAATTACTCATATTTTGTGGAAGTCGATTATATCTAGTAGATTAATATTTTGAGACAAGGATACCACCCTTAAGTTGAAGAGGATAATTGTCCAATAAGTGCCCATTTTTTTTACACCCATTGTATATGAATGGGATTCCTCAATAGTGCACCTATTGCTTAATTGAAAAGGTTCCCCAAAATATGTCAATGGCCTAAGGAAGATCATATGATAGATTCACCTCTACCAGGAATCAAGATGCCCTTTTATCTAGTAACCTAATGCATACTTCATCCACATAATAGAGTTTGCCTATCCTATTGGCAATCTCCGATATTATCTTCTTTAACCATAGCTCCAGTGGGAGCCCAGGGAGCTTAGCCCACACAATTTTTATTTTGGTTCATTCAATGACTAGAAAAAACCATACAATCCATTTTTGTAAGATTATGAAGCCATACCCCTTAACCCATGGCAAATCTAGAATTTTATTGACATCCTCTTCCGTTAAAAAGTGGAACCCAAACTAATTTTTCATCGAGACACTAACTTTTGGTCTATATACTAAGAGGGAAGACCAATTTCTTTGTGATCATTGTTTCATCTACACTCCACTGTATGTAGAAAACTCCTACCAACCCACCAGGATCTTTTTTTTCAGTCCAACAACATTTTCCCAAAAAACGTCAACCCCAAGAATTAATTTTTGGATTTCTTGTTATGCCTTAATGAGTTTCCTATTCCTGTAATTATCCTTTTGGACTTGGAGTACTTTCTTCGTAGTTGGGGGGCCATGGCTTTCCAACTCTTTTCCTTGACGAGAAGGCTTACCAAGGACCAGATCGAGAAGCGAATTTGATCTTTTGTTTTTGTTGGCCAAGTCTTTTTCAACTATAATGGTAATATCAATGAGCTCCTCCTCATTTGAAATATGGCAAAAAATGTTCTGCTGACCATCCATATGTATGGGTGATCTGTCACCTCCACCCGACCACTTCTAATGTTGAAAAACTGCCTATCGTATCTATTAAATATTGCTCCACAAATGTGAATACATACCAACACAATATATCTCACCAACAACTCTCAATAAGGGGAGACCAATGTAAAAACCTTGGTTAAAAACATATGTAAAAATATATAAATACCACAAATGATGGGACACATATTCCAAGCTGAATGGTGGGTAGGAAATCCTAGTGGGTGTTCATTTGGTTGTTTATGGTTAAGAAATTGGAAAAGGAAATGGCTAAGGCATTAAAGAGGCAAACAGGTATTTTGTCACATTTATTTATGAAAATAATGGAAATTAGGAGAAAAAGGAGGTGAAATGTCATAGGTTACATGTGAGGAGAAAAATGAAGGAAAATAATGGAAATTAGGAGAAAAAGGAGGTGAAAGGTCACAGGTTGCATGTGAGGAGGAAAATTAAGGAAAGTAATGCAAATTAGGAGAAAAAGGAGGTGAAAGGTCACAGGTTTCATGTGAGGAGGAAAATGAAGAAATAGAGGTCTCATACATAAAAAGGCTTCTAAGGATCAGTTGGCAAGACTTTTCCTTTTAGTGTGAACCTTTTGTCAATTCAGTTTTGGAGCTCTCTCATTATTCTCTCTCTCTCATACTCTTGGAGACTTGGAGTTTTCTTGGAGCACTCTTGGTGGGTGTGGAATACTTGGATTCATGGAGAAAGAAGGCAAATGAATATCTAGAAAGCACAAGAAGGCATCGACATCAGTAGCTACATCAGATTTTCTTGTAGGTACCAAGTTGCATGTATGATTTCTTCACTATTTTGGCATGCATGGCACATGCATGTGGTTTCTTGGTTGTTATTTATCATTGACATGGAGGATTTCCTGGATTGACAATGGATTGCCTAGCCTTTCGATTTCCTAGATAGGCATGGTGATTGTGGATTTTCTTTCACTTTTTTGTTTTGGTTGGTTCTCATGTTTCCTTAGCTTGGGTTGAGTTATTAGTCTTGGAAGCCCTGGTTGAACAAATGCTCTAGAAGCCCTGTAATAGCTTGGGTTGAGTTACTAGTCCTGGAAGCCCTAGTTGGACAAATGCTCTAGAAGCCCTTGGTGGGTTGAGTTACTAGTCTTGGAAGCCTTGGTTGGACAAATGCTCTGGAAACCTTGTATAAGCTGTGGGTTGAGTTCTTAGTTCTGGAAGCCTTAGTTGGACAAACTCTCTAGAAGCCCCGAAAGGCTTGGATTGAGACCAATCCAATGATGGTTTTTTGGTGATGTCCGACTGTCACGTGGAATCATTGTTTGATGGGTTGAGGTGGATGGCCTATGGAAGCCCTGAATGAGTTTTGACTGATGTGTTCTATGGGATCCCATATTCATGCTTGGAATATGGCATGGGGGTGAATGGTTGAAGAGAGATTTGGCTCAACCATTCAACGGTCGGGTTGTATGTGGTAGTCCCATCTCCATTTGGTTCATTGCATTCATTAATGAGAAATCCATTCCCTTGATTTTCATGTGTAAAGGTACTGATGTATTTATGGATTTGATGGTTGATATGTTTATTTTATTCATGTTCCTATTATGTTGTTTATATGCACATTTTATGATAGTAGTTATCTATGGCTCTCGACATGTTTTTACTTGTATGTGAATGGATAATGTGTCTATGACTTAATGGAGGATAATGCAGAAAATGGCACAAGGGAACAATGGTTCATAGATATTCTCATATAAGTATGAGATCCCTACACTTAATTATGTTATTTACACTTGTAGATTACATATCGATGTTATGTTTGACGAAACACATGTCATGGCTAATGGGGTTCTGGTTATGATCTTGTTCAATTTATTAATTCTCGATTCCATTTCCTTAAAGTCACCAAGGAGTTTGAATCTTATCCATAGTGGCATCTCGTCACATGTTTACCCCAAATCGCTAGTTTCTTGGGTAGATATTGGAGGAGGGTGTTACAGAGTGGTATCAAAGCATGGTTCAAACACTTGGATTGGATGGGCTTTATCATAGGTGAAATGAAGAACAAAGGTTTAAATTTTAGGCCATTCTTTCATATATGTTATAATTTTTCTTCTATGGCATATTATAAGTTTAAATATTTTCCATATTGAAGGTAAATCCCACTGATAATCTCATCAAAATTTCAGATATTGGTTCACAATACTTTAGGAATTATGATCTAAGGAAGATGACCTTCTTGAATGCACCTTTAAACTAGCAGTGTTGGAATTTCTACAATAAATTATCTTCTGTAGCTTTTAGAAGCTAAAAAATTGTCCACATTGAGGGGACATACCACTGATTATGTGGTAGAAATTTCAGATATTGTGTCACAATATTTTAGGAGATATTAGTAGAGGGAGTCGATCCTTCTGAATGCTCCTAAAATCAGGCCTCAAACATGTCATGTTGACATTTTTTTTATAAATTTTCTTCTTGGCACTCTCAGGAGCTGAAATATTTTCAACAATGAGGGGAAATCCCACCGACATTTTCATAAAAATTTCAAACATTTATTCATTATATTTTTGGAGATATGACCAGTGGAAGTATAGCTTTCTAGATACTCCTAGAATTGTGCACCAAATAGGATTGTGTTGGTATTTTGTTATAACTTTTCATCTATGAAATATCAGAAGTTGAAACTTGAACCATAGTGAGGGACAATACCACTGATCATATGGTTCAGTTCCCATAGCTTGTCCTACTACAATTTAGGATATATGCGTTGAATCATTCGCTATATTAGTTTGCATGCAAAGTTTTTGATAAAATGCTTTAATGGTTCAATGATTAATTCATACAAATTGTTTGATAAAATTCCCCAATGAATATGTTATTTGTGGTTGGGGATAGTATTGATGTGTAATAGTATTGTTGTAGTTGATATATGCTTACTTGTATGCAAATAGTTTGCTATATTAGTTTGCATGCAAAGTATTTGAAGAAATGCTTACATGCAAATGTAATAGTATAGTAGTTGTTTGAAGAAAATGTAAAAGTATGGTAATTGTTTGAAGAAAATGTTCTTTTTTTCTATGGGATATTATTGTAGCATGATAATATAGAGGTAGCTGATTTATTCTTATTTTAATGCAAATAATTTGAAGAGTTGCATGCAAGGAATTTGAAAGGTTGCATGCAAGGAATTTGAAAAGTTGCATGTAAGGAAATGGAAAAGTGACATGTTTTTAGTTATTACGTTACAAGTGGAATAAGTGAAATGTTTTGACTTAATCTCATACAAAATTTATGAGAAATAAAAATCAATTTCTTTTCAAGTGTGTTTAAATTTAGTAGAGCTTTAGAGATCTCAATTCCATATTTGGACATTGGAGATCGGGCCATTATAGTAGCTTCCTCCTTCTACCTTAGTGTGGACCATGGATAGTAAAGGGGTTTGTTTATAGGTTATTTGAATGCTTGAATAAGTGCATGACATGTGTTTGTGCTTATAAAATTGTATGGAGGAGTGATCTTGTTTTAATATGGTTACACTAATAAAATATCTGTTGAGACAACTGATATGCACTTGCATGCAAGTGGGTGCTATTTTTAGTATTATGACTATGATTTTGAGTTGATTGTTGAATATGACATGGTTGTTAGTATTGGTGAAGGCTGATTTCAAATTAATATACACGATGTCTTGATTTTTGGAACATGTGACTGACATATGTGAGAAGTTGCAGGGCAATGTGTTTGGTATTATCTTAACAAGGTAATAGTTGATTTGTTTATATAACTAACATCTTGGTGAATGTGATAGCACATAATAAGACTCAATTGCAGCAAGGTAAAAAGGTAAAATAAAGGAATTTGGTGAGAATTCCTTTGGCTATGTTTGGAAACCGCAATTCCAAATGAATAAGTGCTTTGCATGAATGCAAAAAGTTTTCTTAACTTTAATTTTCACTGACATTATGTGGATATGTGTTATATTCATGAATATGTATTTAATATGTTGTTATCTTAAGGTTGATATTTGATATAAGAGGTTGATTTCTAATATTTTAAAGGCATGAATAAAAGCATGAGTTAATGTTGTGCGATGTAGGGAATCAAATGACAAAAGGGACTGTCATAGATCTTGAAGAAGGCTCGAGTTGAGATTTCACTCATGAATCCTTGGAAGTACTAGGAAATTCTTGGGAATTGGTTGAGAAAGAGGAAAGTTAATGAAGCTTGGGGAGAGTTGTGTGGTGCCCGAGAGGTAATTCAAGTAATGCAAGATCTGGATGAAGCTCGACATATGAGTAAGCGCAACAGAAAGTAAGACTATGACAATCAGATTAGATTGGTTCGATCCATTGGTGTAAATGGAAAATGGCAGTATAGTCATGAGAAAGGTAACCAGAAAATGTAAAGTAAATCGATTTGAGGCATCAGATGCCTTGGCTATATTGGGAATTATTATTCTCAATATCATGCATGTTGTGCATGAATAAAGGAATTTCTCTTAACCTTGACCTTGATATATGGTAATTATTTTATGATCATGATTATGATGTTGTTTATATATGTATACATGTATGTATGTGTGTCATATTTGACAGGGTGATCATGAATCATGATTATTTTATGCTAATGTTTATATGTACATATTTATCTATGTATGACTTTGAATGACGAGATCATTATTATTTTATGGTGTATGCATGTGTACATGTATCTATGTCACTGTCTAATAGGGTCACCAGGAACCATTCTTGTGGAGGAATTATTGCTTATGCACGTGAATGGCATGAAGAGGTTCCTCATCTTGTGAGGAATTAAGTGGAAGAGTAGTCATGAAAAATATATGAGGTTAGTGTAATGTGAATATGAATTTATATGCTTGTATTATGCCTATGTTTATGTTATGACAGGTAATGTTGAATGATACACCAAGGGAATGAAAGCAACATGGTTCGTGACATGCTAAGACAAGCATGGATAAGACACAGGAAGAAAGGTTTATTGGTAAGGACAATGTGGTTTTGGATGTGTGGTACTACTATTATGCATATACTATATAGGTCGTACATGTTTCATATATGATGTGTGCACATTTAGTGTTGTGTATATATAGTGTGTACATGTTGTTTATGAAGTGTTATGTACTAAATGGTACAAATAGTGTTGTATTAATATTACATATTCAATCTGGGTATAGATGGTGCTATGCACATGTTGGATATGTGGTGTTGTGTACATATTGTACTGTGTGCATGATGGATATGCAATGGTGTGTGCATATGGTACTATGCGCATGTTGGATATGCAGTGCTATGTACAAATGATGCTATGTATGTGTTGGATATGCAGTGCTATGCACAAGTGGTGTTGCGTGCAAGAAATACATTAGTACTATGTACATATGGTGTGGTGTGCATGACTGTACAAGTGTTTCCACGTGTGGATGGTGATGTGTACATGTTGTACAAGTGGCGTTGTGTGCATGTGTTGCTATGTACATGTTGTGAATGTGGCGATGTGTACATGTGGTGTCGCGTACATGTCGTGCATGTGGTACTATGTACATGTGGTATTGTGTACACGCTGTGCAATGGTGTAGTGTACGTGTGGTGTTGTGTACATATTGTGCAGGTGGTGCTGTGTACATGTGATTTTGGGCACACATCATGTAAGTGGTGCGATGTACAAGTGGTATTGTGTACATGTTGTACATATTGTACTAGTGTACATGTGGTATTGTGTGCATATCATACATGTTTTGAGGTTATGTGGTACTATGTATGTGCATTGTGTAGGTGCATGTATTGTGTTACACACTAGTTATAGGAGTATGAGTTGCATTGTACATCAGGTATAGGTGTACGAGTAGTGTTGTATACTAGGTGTACATGTATGCATTTTGTGTTTCCGCACGTTGTATGTGGATGTATGTCTTATGATGTACATTGTGAACATATACGTATGTACACTAGGTGTAGGTGTATGTGTTGTATGTCAGGTATAGGTGCATGTGTTGCATGATCTTTTATGGCATGTATGGCTATATGTATGTGATGCACACTATGCATATGTGAACCTGGTGGAGGAGAACGCACTGAGTGTTTTCTGGGTGTGATAAACGATCTAGTGTGTGCACAAAAAGAACAAAGGCAGAAGTAAGGATTGATGAAGGATAAGTATCGGTATATTATCTCAATTTACTATGCATGTGATTTATGATTCTAATATATGATGACTATATGTGATCTATGATTGAATCTGGTTTATGATGTTTACATGTGATTTACGATGTTGATTTATGATGGTTTTATTTTTAGCTAACCATATGTGATATGCTTATACATGATGTTTTTATCAAACATTTCATTTGACTTGTTGTGACAAGAAGTAAACAGGACTGCAAACATACCTTATTGATGAGATACCAATGAGGTATGATTTGAAGTTATTTCAATTTGTTTTAAATCTAATGAAAGTTATGTGCTT
Organism: Pinus taeda; assembly: GCA_000404065.3. Taxonomy (NCBI): domain Eukaryota; kingdom Viridiplantae; phylum Streptophyta; class Pinopsida; order Pinales; family Pinaceae; genus Pinus; species Pinus taeda. The sequence continues at coordinate 42,105 of APFE030765820.1, forward strand.
GGTACAGGAAGCATGGAAATGCCTGGATGGGTGATTGAAATATGATGTAAGAATTGGCAGCAACAACAAAAGGAATTGGAACATGCAGCAACATGCTGGTAAAGTATCCAGGAGCAGGACCATTATGGGACACTAGTACCCAATAATGTCCATTAATTGCCATGAGAATGCTATGACCGGCATGATGTGTTGAGGTAGGGATATGCCTTGATTTTTGTATCTTCTGATATGAGGAAGCCTTACCAAGGGATGGAATGCTCGATATGGGGGTGCTTGCGGAACTTGGAAGGTGATTGACTGCACGGAAGGGATTAACCAAATTTCCCGAGAGACTGTGTAACAGAGAAGAGAAGGTCGCAGATGGATTTTTTTTTGGTCATTAGCATTTCCAGATGGAACCATATGCATATTGGGAGTGTGTCCTGGAACAATGAATTGGTAACTGTTCACTAAGAGGACAAGTGGCACATGATTATAACATTGGACATTGGATGCATATTTGACTTTGAAGTGGATTCTGGACTTCCTGGGAAGGAGGTGAATCCTGGTATTACTTTAAGGGTGGAGGTGTGAGCCTCTAGATTCCATTGTTTATTGATACAAGCATTATATCCTTTATTTGTTGGTTAAGAAAATGTGTATATGTGTATATTTGTATATCATTGTAAATACCGTAATGAGTTGTGTCATAAAGCTCCAACATATGGTATGGTTTTTATCTGTTCATGTTGTCATGATGTTTTTATTTTGAGCGGGTCATTCATTGTAAATACTGCAAAGAGCTATGTTATAAAGATCCATGGGTAGTATGTTTTGTTTTCAGTGGCTTTGTTGGTTATAGGTGTCATTGAACACCAAGGATGATGTTCCCCCAACAGGGGGGGTTCTATAACAACCTTGGTTAAAAATTCATGTAAAAATATATAAATACCACAGATGATGAGACATGTATTCCAAGCTTAATAGTGGGCAGGACATCCTAGTGGGTGTTCATTTGGTTGTTTATGGTTAAATAAATTGGAAAAGGAAAATGCTAAGGCATTAAAGAGCCAAAAAGGTATTTTGGCACATTTATTTATGAAAATAATGGAAATTACGAGAAAAAGGAGGTGAAAGGTCACAAGTTGCATGTGAGGAGGAAAATGAATGAAAATAATGGAAATTAGGAGAAAAAGGAGATGAGAGGTCATAGGTTTCACGTGATGAGGAAAATGAAGGAAAATAATGGAAAATGAAGAAAATAGAGCCCTCATAGATAAAAAGGACTCTAAGAATTAGTTGGAAAACTTCTTCCTTTCAATGTGAACCTTTTGTCAATTCAATTTTAGAGCTCTCTCATTATTCTCTCTCTGTCTCATACTCTTGGAGACTTACAGTTTTCTTGGAGCACTCATAGTGGGTGTGGCATACTTGGATTCTTGGAGAAAGAAGGCAAAGGAAGGGCAGGAAAGTGCAAGAAGGCATCAACATCAACAACTACATCAGATTTGCTTGTAGGTACTGAGTTACATGTATGATTTCTTCACTATTTTGGCATGCATGGCACGTGCATGTGGTTTCTTAGCTGTGATCTATCATTGGCATGGAGGATTGCCTAGATCGATAATGGATTGTCTAGCCTTTCCATTTCCTGGATAGCTTGGGTTGAGTTATTAGTCCTGGAAGCCTAGTTGAACAAATGCGCTGGAAGCCCTTGGTGGGTTGAGTTACTAGTCCTAGAAGCCTTGGTTGGAACAATGCTTTGGAATCCCTGTATAAGTTATGGGTTGTGTTACTAGGTCTAGAAGCCTTGGTTGGACAAATGCTTTGGAATCCCTGGAAGGCTTGGATGGAGACCATTCTGATGATGGTGTTTTGGTGATGTCTGACCGTGAGGTGGAATCACTATTTGATGGGTTGAGGTGGATGGCATATAGAATCCCTAGATGAGTTTTGATTGATGTGTTCTATGAGATACCACATTCATGCTTGGATTATGTCACGGGGGTGAATGATTGAAGAGAGATTTGGCTCAACCATTCTATGGTCGGGTGGAACATGGTAGTCCCATCTCTGATTGGTTCATTGCATTCATTAATGAGAAATACATTCCCTTGATTTTCATGTGTAAAGGTACTAATGTATTTATGGATTTGAGGGCTGATATGTTTATTGTATTCTTGGTCCTTTTGTGTTGGTTATATGCACATTTTATGATAGCAATTATGTATGGCTCTCAGCAGGTTTTTACTTGTATGTGAATGGATAATGTGTCTATGACTTAATGGAGGATAATGTAGCAAATGGAATGAGGGAACAATGGTTCATAGTGATTCTCAGATAAGTATGATATCCCTACACTTAATTATGTTATTTAAACATGTATATTACATATCGATGATATGTTTGATGAAATGTGTGTCATGGATAATGGGGTTATGGTTATGATGTTGTTTAGTTTACTGATTTTCGATTCCATTTCCTTAAATTCACCAATGAGGTGGAATCATATCCATAGTGGCCTCTCGTCGCATGTTTACCCAGGTTGGCTAGTTACTTGTGTAGGTATGTGAGGAGAGTATTTCAACCAAATGGAATTTGTTAATTCACCAGTCAAAAAACACAACTGGAAATCTAGTAAGGTATGTGATCTAGCATACCCACTTGCCCCACTACTAATATTAAACTTCCGCCAATTAGGGAAACAAATTTTTGCACCAGATATGTGATTGGTTATCAAAATTATGGGCCCCGCCTATGACATTCCTTGAGGAATGTCCATTTGGTGTTTATTTTTCGCTTCCCAATATCATAGGCTCTTTCTAATGATTGGAATTCTGACACCCTCACTGTTGATTGGATGGAATGATTTCGTAAAGTGCAAAGAGGACAGAGCATCAGATCTATGAACAAAAATACCTTTATGTTTTTCCCAATCAAGGCTTTGTTCTAAACAAGTCTATTAGTTCTAGACTTAAATTCTACTCTTGTACACCCAATTTGAGAACTACTATTAGTCTTGTCATCATATTGTGAAGGTCCAATGACAATGCGAAGCTTCTAACCAATCTTTAAGGGCCATAATAAACCAAATTCAAAATTATCTACCCTCCAACCACCCTCTTAATTGCACATAGAAGCCATGGAACCTGCAGGAGGTCTGTTTCATGCTTATGTGTTTTGAGCCCTGAGATCCTGATGAAGACAATAATCTGAACACTGTAAATTACTCCTTTTTATATTCTACAAAAAATATTGGTTCTATTTGTTCTGAAAGTAGATGCATTGGTCACACTCTTAACTTTGAGAACATGTGTCTTGCAACCAACAACACCAAATGTTGCACCACCAAATACTACATTTAATCCACCTTCCTGCACATCTACATTTGAAGAAATCGACCCTATGCTCTTCTTTCAATTCATTTTCAATGTTTTCTTCCAAGAACTATTTTATATTTTTGGTAGACTTCATCTCTCTTAATACTACAAATAATAGAAATCCACAAGTCCCATTTATGAAGACCTTGTTCACACACTTAACTCTAAACACCTACAATTTGTAGCCCACAACACTAGATATTATACCACCAAAAAATACACTTAATACACCTTCCTGTGCCTCTTCATTTGAATAACCCGATCTTGTGCTCTTTTTTCACCTTATTTATTATGTTTCCTTCCGAAAATTGTTTTCAAATATTGGAAAACTTCATATCTCTTAAAATTACAAAAAATATTTTAAATGTCCCACTTATGCAACCCTATTCTTCCCAACATTTCTAATATCTATAGTCATAAGATATAAGATTAAAATAGCACCAATGACCAATAAGACTAGTTGGATACATTCAAATATATCATTCTTATCCATTTTTCATTAGTTCAAAAGTCATACCTTATACCAAGAAGTATCATGAAGAAATCTAGCCTTGACTACCTTATCTTTGACTAACCTATCATTGATCTCTATAGAGGCTCATCATAGAGGTGTTCTTTGATCCAATCAAAATAATCCAAGTTTCCCACTTCATTAATTGTTAACAAAACCTTGTGATTTGTCAAATTTTTAGATCTTGTATTACCATCATTTGGAGGAATTTCCTATAGTACCTATCTCTATCTCTTTTAAAATATTACTTTTGCAAGCATTGCTCCCTTTGAGGCTGACATATGATGACAATCTAATTTATTGTACATTCTTGGATATATGTGTTATTTTTTGTAAATCAACGATCATGGATTATATTGTTACATGACTTTTTGGTTGATATGGATTTTACTTTTGAGTTCTTAACACATGTATTTTGCATGTCACATTGTATTGTTCTAATAAAGTATTATAATGGTTTGGCCTTATGAAGCCTTTGATTTCTTGTTCTCATGGAGTAGTTGAAATCACATCTCTAACTACCTCAGTTATTGTGCTTAGTTGCTAGTTTTAGGATCTTATTGAGATTTTCTCTCTTAATTTGTTGAGTGGGTTTTCTAGATGAAAAGTCATAAAATCTTATACTAGGATTAATAGAAAAATTAGTCAAATATTGGTTGTTGAACTTAGGTGTTAAAATCATGAGTGGCATTTCCCATATCATTCGTGCCATATTCTTTCGATCTCGTTGCAAGTTTGGGTATTTTCTCTTTGTTTCTCTTTCATATTCAATTTGACTTTTGGTTTGATTTTACCAAGTTGAAACTTCCTAAAATTATTCTAAGTTGTTTTGAGGTGCAATATTTATTGTTATTCTCCATGAATTTACTTATTATATTACTTATGAGGGTTTGGCATTTGACCTTTTTAATTGGATCTAGATCATTTCCACAACCAATTCATGCCAAGGTCCCTCTCGTATTGGTTGATTTATTTTTTAAGAGATATTTCCCATTGTGAATTTGGAATTGGATCTCAATATTGAATTCATAAAATAAATTTCAAGACATGTTTTCTTTAGAATTTCACATGATCAAGTATCTCTCATAAATCCTATGATCAATCTCTTAGTTTAATTTTTTCTCTCACAAATATTGTGATGTATTTCTCTCACATAGATGGTTAGTCTCTTTTTTTTATTTCTTGTTGCACTCCTTGGGAGATATGTTGAATACCAAACCCAAGTCAAACTCTTTCTTTTGAAATATTTTGAAATTGATGTCCACCACTACCCTATGCCACCTACCTTAACACTTCTAGCTCATGTAACATTTTTTTGTTGTTGCAATCCTCCCATGATCTAGGTTGGATCATTATATTATTTTTCATCTGTATCGATGGTTTCTATGTGGAAAAATTATAGATGACAACTTATATGAGCATTTTTAGTGGTGAGGTCCAGTTTGTGGAATTGGGGTTAAAAACCTTCTAGGGGTAGGTTGATGCCTTAAATGGCATTGTTTGGGGTTAAAACATAGCCACTTTAGGAATACCCCTTGGCCCTATTCTACACTTGAATACTTTTCTAATGATGAAATAATCTCTTCAATTGGAGTTCAGACACAAAATTTAGGCCTCTTAGAAGTTGACCTATCATGATTAACCACCATAATTTGAGAGGGTGCCATATCAACCCCCATTGTTCATGGAAAATTGTCTAGCCACACAATTCCTATGAATAAGACTCTATAAGGTTCAACTTGTAACTCATATTAAGGGTTGAATGGGTGAAATTTAACCCCTAATTGGTTATCAAGTTATGTTATAACGAAGCCACTAAGATGAAAATGGGTTCCATTCTATTCAAGTGCATTTTGTTCCATACTAGAGTAGAGTAGCTAAAATTTTATAAAGAGAGGGAGGTGATATAGAGGGTTTGTGTTTTGTAGCAACCCATTGGTATAATTCTCACTCCTTTGTGTTTTGTTCATTTCCATTTAGTGAAAAACAAAGGAGATAAACCTCACCTTCTAGTTGAGTTTTCTCCTAAAAGAGTTTCCTAAGTCATATCTTGGTGTTCATTGTGAATGGTGTTTTTTTTTTTTTAATGTTATCTATTTTATGCATTTAATCTATTACATGTATACGAAGATAAAATAGAAAATTAATAAATCTAAAAATTTAAGGAAAATTAACCCTCATATATTTCATATTCAACCTATTTCTGTCGAATCTCTTGTGATAAATTGTCGAGTGGAATATCCATGACAGTTTATAGATTGTATTGATATCAATGTAGATGTCTTTAGGTATTTTTTGGGAATTTTTAGGGGATCCCAATCGATCTAAGTATAAATTTGTAAAAACCCAACCATGGCTGAAGACTCTATTTTTAATAACCCTCGATATCTGGCAAAGGAGAGATTCCCAAGGATGGAAAAGCAGGCCACACATATCAATCATAATATGAAACTACTTATTATGGCTATGAAAAACAAACTTAGTGTTGGAGAACTCAAGGTTCCAACTTAAAGGATAGATTAGAGGGAACATCAAGGGGTCGGGAAGACCTAGAGAAGGAGACTAAGAAAGAACACAAAAAGGAAAAACATAGTTCAATTGTCATGAACCATTCACAATCCCTATTCAATATGGAAGTAAAGGTTGACATCAAGTCATATTAAGGTGAGATATTAAATCACTAGTTGTACCAATTAGAGGTTTATTTTACTATTCACTACATATAAGAGGAACATAAAATTTCATTTACCCATTTGAGACTATTGGGAAAGCCATGTAGAAACTTTAAGACTAGAGGGGGATCCAGTGGGAGGATTTTAAAGCTTTTGTAAAGTCCCAATTCTACTATATTATGTAGGTATAAGAACAATGGATTTGGTGGCATTACTTTAGCTAGAGATAGGGGCATAATGTATAGGAGTACACCACAAAATTCAATAAGTTGGAAAAAATGTTGAGTATCTCTTCCAAGAACCCAAATGTACTCCTCAAGTATCTAGGGGGACTACATAGCCATCTGTGGAAACAAGTGATGTCATTCAAACCTAAAATTGTGGATGAGGCTTGCATATAGGCACAATACCTAGAAAACCTAGGCCAGAGGAAAGGGTAGTCAAGTGGTTCAAAGAAAAAGGAACACTAGGAAGATTTGAAGGGGGGGAGAAGAAGTGGAAAGGGGGAAGGACAAAAAAAAACATCCACAACACACCAAAGAAAATATCCCATCAAGGAAAACAAATACTATAGTATTGATGCTTACACGAAGGAGAAGTGTTGGAACCTACATCCAGAGTTGAACCTAAAGAAAATTCTTGAACTTGGTTATGTTTAATTCCTTGTAGTTAATTTATAGTGAATGAAGAAATTGAGTCAATCAATGTTAAAACATAAATCTCGTATCTATGTTTCATCACTGATGCATATGGAATAAAGGTGGTTTTTGCTAAGTTTGAAGCTTTCTATAATTGGCCTATTCCCTATAATCTCATAGAGTTAAGGATCTATCTTGGCCTTTCCAACTTCTATCATAAATTTATCTCTAGTTTTCATAAATTTCCTTCAATTTATACGTTTTTACAAATAATAATTTTATTTTCAAATGGACACAAGATCATTCTCATTCTTTCAATTCTTTGAACACTTGTACATGTTTTGTTTGATCTCTCACAACCTTTTGAAATTAATTCTAACGCTTTACAATTTGCACTTAAATAAATTTAAATTTAAAATTGTCATCCAATGGTTTCATGAGAACATAAAATAAACTATTCATTTGTGACAAATATTTATATGAATTACTCTGAAATATTAAATATCAGAGACATTTTCTAATATAAAAAGAAATTATTATGCATTCTAACCATTTGCCTTTGTAATTTCTTAAATCCTAAAAAAATGTTGAAGAAGCTTAACATATGACATGGGAATCATGATTTTTTCAATAATTTCATTGGTTATTGAGTATGAAAAAAGGAAGCACAAATATGGTGATTGATTTCTAGATCCAACCACCTTCCTTTCATTTCTTAAATATTGTCACAACTTAAAATATGGATTTTTAGACTTAGGCTTCACAGTATCTAGATGATTCATATTTTGGGCTCATTTATAAGTGTCTCCAATTTTTGACATCTTCAAATATAGTTTCTTTGCAATATTTTCATATCAAGGAGGGATTATTGAACAAGTTTGAAAAGTTATGTGTACCCCATAAAAGTCACTCCTATTTAACCAAAGATGCACATTCTACTCTCTATAGTGTTCTCTTTCCAAGAAAAAGAATGTTCATAATCTATAATGATTCTTCTACATATGTCACATGTAGAGGGATATTCTTCATTTTTTGCGGTATTGTGCAATTGTTTTGCTACTCCAAACCAACTAATAAAAATCTTGGTTTGAGCTTCCCTTTACCCATCCATACCCACCCTTTGGAAATCATTTCCATGGATCTTGTTAGTGGATTTCCCATAATTATTCACTTCCATGATCACATTATCGTGGTTGTTGATAGATTTAGTAAAATGGCTAAGATTATTCCTTGTCACAAGACTAGTTCTACTAGTGAATTAGCCCATTTATTCTTTGAATTTTTTTTGGAGATATTTTGATATTTCCATTAGTATCATGTCTAATCATGAACCACATTGTGTAGGCCCATTTTTACATTCCATTTGGAAAATACAAGGGACTTCTCTTTGTTTTACCACTACCTTTCATTAATAGACTAATGGTCAAATTGAAGTGGTTAATTTCACTTTAATGCAAAGTCTTCACATCCATCATCACACTTCTCTAGCTTAGTGGTATTTGAGTCTTACCCACATTGAGAATGCATATAACTAAGCAATTCACTCCTCCATAATTCACTCTCATTTTTAGGTCTGTCTTATTTTAACCTTTAGCTCCTTATGAGTTTCCCTTATTTTTTTCCTTTTGCAAATACATTAAATCTGTCAAAGAACACAATAAGGCATATACTTTTTCTTAGGACATATAATTTGTCCAAGCTAAAGTCATATAGATTATTCAAAAGACTCAATAAAAGAAAAGAAAAACTCATGAGTCAACATCATGTATTGCACCATTTTCACAATAGTGACAAAGTGTGTCAATGCATTTGGACAAACATCAATTTTGGTACAAGGCATATAGTAAGGTTAAAATCATTCAATATGCCCCCCACTAAATCGTTAACCAAGTGTCTAATAATTCTTTCCACATTGATACTCAATTTGGTAAATCATGATGTTGTCAAGCTCATTTTCTCAAACCACATCATGAGTTGATGTTGGAAATATATATTCAAATCAATCATCTTTCAAATTATTCCAAATTTTTAACTTCTACTTATTATAGATCAAAATTTTGAAATGAATACTTACCAAACTCATCAATGATCCACCACTTCCTACCTTGTTGATAAGCAAGTCATCTTTTACATCGGTCTCATTGGATTTCTCAACATCATATGGAACAATGCTTTCCTTCTCTCTTGAAAGCGTTAAAGAAAAATGCTTTTGTTACTGGGAAGAATGATAGGTATTCTATTTATTAGTTCTTAGCATATGTCTTTTCCATATCACATTATTATTTTCATATAGATATTATTATGGTTTGGCACGATAAAACATTGGTTTTCTATTATCATGGAGTAATTGGAATCATATCTCTAACAATATCTTTTTATCATGCTTAGTTGTCAATTTCTAGGATCTTTTTGAGATTTTCTCTCTTGATTTTTGAGTGAAAATTCTTGATGTAAAACTATAAAATCTTGTTCTTTCCCAATGAAAATCAATTAAAGATAGTTTTTCCCACTTTGTTATTAAATAGTTTTTCCACTTTGGTATTAAACAATACTCATGAGAGGGATTTCCCACATCACTGGCTTAAAAAATGTGTATATTCTTAGATTTGTGTTTGTATAATTTTATGTTTCAAAATATTTTCTTTTATTTTACACTTGAATAACTCCATTAGTATCGCTTGTCATAGGTTGTGGTTTCAATAAGAGAAAAACTAGAAATGCGAGTTTCACAAGTGAATTATAGAAGGAGATCCAGATGGCATAGGGGAATTGGGCTAAGCCCAATAGAGTGGTAGGGTGGTAATGGAATGATTTCAACTTAGTTGCTTGTATTTGGCACACATCTTGGAAATTTAATTCAAATGCAAGGAGAAAAATAAAATAAATTCAAGAAAGTTCAAGTGTTTTTTTTTTTAGCATCAAATGCTATACAAATCCCAATTTTTTTGAATTTTAGTCATGCAAATGAAGGTCTAGATAGCCATATTACAAAGTAGACTTTCACGTCTTAGATATATATGGTAATCATTTTATCATTGACACTTAAATTTTTTTATAGGTATTGCTAAACTTAGAAATGATGAGTGTGCATGCAATTTTCTACTAATGAATCACATCCATAAATATATGAAAACAAAAAATAATCACCATAAAAATTTGGGAGGAAAATATATGAGAAAATCCAAATGAGTGAACACACACCTTAAAATAATAACAACATATTGGAACATAATTTGTTGAAACTTAAGGAAAATAGTAGAGAACAAGGTATCATATTTATTGTATGGTTTTTTTCCTAGATGTAATTTTATAGCCTTAGAAGTTACTATTCTTTATCATGCTTCACTCAATTACATGATCAAACTCTTCATAATTGAAACAACAATTTCAGTGTTTCACCATGTAATTTAGAACTTACAATTGATCATGGAAATTAGCATCCTATGGATGAAGATATGTATACTCTAGATGTTCTTAAATTTCATTATGAGAATGAACCTTCTCATTCATATGATTTCATTATGAAGATGAATCTTATAAGGATCATATCACTTTCTATCAAATGGAGACAACTTTCAATGATGTTATTCAACCAAGCATGATTCAATTAAATGGTCGTATTGCACTCAAAGGGATGGATTTTTAGTTCATGTGAGGTAATATGTGCTTTGTAGTAGGTGAGAAAATAACATGTTTGATCAAGGCCCGCACTATCAAAGAATCTCTTCAAGTCATTATGGTGTGTTATTTTGGAGAAGTACACAATGCAAGAAGGAAGTTTTCAACGCTCACCATTATACAAAGTGTTTCTTCTTCCAAAATTTTAGAAGGATGGAAAACTCAAATATCATTATAAAAATATAAGTGACGATGGAAAATGAAAATGAATAAGATAGTTATAACTTGGGCAATGGAAAACTAACCTTTTTGATATATATTTCTTCTTCATTAAAATATGTACAACAATTATATCTTATGAAGTTAGTATTAATTACTTTAAAGGCCAAGCCTCAAGGGTTAACTCAATTGGTCAAGTCCCCATCATTAAAGCACATTTACTATTGAGAGGTCACCAGTTCAATTCTCTTGACACTCTTGGGGTTAAGCTTTGTGTTTGAGCCGACAAAAGTGATCCCTTCAGGTGGATTTTCCTAGTACAAATATTTTGTGGATGTAATGGTCACCTATTCGGGTCCGTGAACCACAAAAAAATAGAAGAAGGCCCAAGGGTTAGCTCAATTGGTCGGGTCCCCATCATTAAAGCACCTTTAATATTTTTTCTAACTTGGTTACCGGAGAATCCACAGTATGAATCATTCTTTGTCGACGTTTCGAATCTCAACCGAGATCCATCATCAGGACCAATTGAATGCTTGATAGAAGAAGAGCAGATATAAGGGATAAATAGTAAAGAGGGAAAAATAATATGAAGGTCGGCTACCACAGATTTTTGCTGAGAGGTCGGCCAATTTTAATTAAATTTATAATAATTATATAATAATTTAATTTAATAATTTTTTTTTTTCAATGATTATTATTAATTTATTATATAATTAATTTAATATAATTGGAATTATCTTATTATTTTAATAATTATTCTTATTAATTTAATAATTAGTATTATAATTTTAAAATTATTAATATAAATTGAACTAGATTAATATAATTTAGGATTATTATTAATATTTTACTAATTTTATTCCTTTTATTATAATAAATTATTATTATTAATACTAATTGAAAATATTAATACTGAGAAGTCACAGGTTCATTTTCCTCAACACCCTCAGGGTCAAGCTTTGTAGTTGAGTCAATAGGAAGTGATCCCTTCAGGTGAATCTCTACTTGATACAAATATTCCATGGACGTAGTGATCACCAAACAATATACAATTACTTAAAAGGAAAAAAAAAATCACTTATATGTTTCAACACAACCATCAAACTTAATATATGTAGGTATAATAACTTAATGATAACATAATGATTCATTTAAATCTTCATGTGTGATCACCAAAAAATTGATCATCTAGCCTAATTTACTAGATGGATCGAAGTACACCATGTAATGCCAATTTTACCATAGTAAAATTGCTTTCAGTGTAGAAATTACTTAATAAACCACATATTTTAAATATTTTATAGTTAAATCCATGAAGAATAATTAAATAAATCACTAATTATTTGATTTTCTTCTAGATATAACTAATTAAACCATTGTTCAATTATTATTTCTTGTCATATTTGACCCAATTATGAATAATAAACAGATAAATCATTAATTATCTTATTTTTCTCTAAGAATAATTAATTAATCACTAATTAATTATTGTTCTTTGTCAAATTTGACTAAATCCCTTAGGAATAATTAAATAAATCCTAATTTATTTATTATTCCTTAACCGATTCCTTGAGATGATAAATAAATCATTTATTTATTTATTATTTCTAAATAAAAGTTTAAATACTTTTTCCCTCCTAACCCATATAATAAAATATTCCAAGTGCTATTACAAGAATGGTAATAATATTAATTGCCAATATCGAGGATAACTCAATAGTTTTTATAAATAAGGGTTTCCATTCATTATACTTTAGAATTTTCATTGTTGCACTCATTTTTTAACTCTAACTACTTTCATTGCGCCCCATACTTTTGTGGATACATTATAGAGGAGAAAACTCACACACAAGACGTTTGAGGATAGCCAAGAACCCATCCAATAGAGGGGGGCTGGTAACATATATTTGTTCTCTTCACAAGTGTTATAACAAAATTGTTCTTTGTATATCTGGTTTCCATTGGATGATTGGAGTTATTACTATTTCTTTTTGTTGTTTAACTATGATTATGGCATAGATCAGGGCTTTGGCAAGTTTTTTTTCTATAGGTTGTTGCAGATCTACAATGTTTAGTAGCCATTTATATTGTTGAGATTCTTTGTCATCCACAGTCTTAAGTGGGTTCTATTCATACATCTTTGAGAATAAAACACTACAACAAAATTGGTGACTCCATTGGCAATTTTCTGATTGTTGCCAATCACAACAAATTGGTGACTTTGCTAGTTTTATACTTCAGATCTAGAAACTTGGTTGACCTTTAGTTTTCAGCTCAGGGTTTCTTCTTTTTTCAAGTCTCTTAATGTTTCCTAGCTTTTTAACCCTAGATCTATTAAATTTCTGACTTATGCAAGCATTTTGGTCTTTTCTTTAGGTCGCAGGAACCAGCCGCAACAAACACAACGATTTTTTCCTAGATTTTCCGACCAAGATCCATGGAATAAAAATCACACTTTTTAGCACTGGAGGCTAGAGCACACATATCAGCCCAAAAAGTGCGATCCCACATGAAAAACAGGTTAGTACCTACGTTTTTGGGTTTCCGGGTTTTTCTCATATCTGTTTCTAGGTTTTGTAGAGAGCTATCTACTTGGTTGTCTGACCTTTGTTTCATTCCACTTAGGCCTTGATCCACTCTGATTTACTCATCGAAGTGGAATTTATCCCCCCAGGGCTTCTAGTATGCTTCCACCTTTATAAGAGGAGTTTAGCTGAGTGAGTAGTCTGAGTTTCTGTAATGCTTTCATCCATATTTTCTAGATCTGTATCCTTCTGTTTCATATCTATAAAGATAGGTTGTCACCATCCATAGTTTCATATTACAACTTTTTTGGCCATTGGTCTTAGGGTCCCAGCAGTTGCCTTAGGTGTTTCACCCATCTTGTTATATTTCTGCAACGATCTTCCTTGCTGGTTTTTTGTTGTTGCTGCACCACTTTCCGGCAGCCTAGTGTCACTTGATCCCAGTCACACCGAAAATTAGATCTCTTGACCTTTTTACTATATTTTCTGTCGATTTAGCCACCAACGAGCACAGTGTTTGCAAACCCAGTTTGGGTGGGGTTAGTTAATTGTTTTGTTGTTCATTTTTTGTTGTTAACTTCAGTTTATTTTCAGCAAGATTTTTTCCCCTTTTACAAACATGATATGGGCTTAATCAATAAATACACTTGCACACACAAGCACACCTTAAGCAAAGGGTGCTTGGTTTACACTTCCAAGCCAAGACTTAACATAATAAATTTATCTCCTCTCATCGAGACAAAGGCATATCATTGATCTCCCTTCACCATTTTCGTGTTGTGTGTGTCATTCCACCATTGCGCCCCTAAGGTGTTTGTCATGGAGACTATTAGGCCTTCACCCCCAGTTTCCACTTGGGCATATTACCCCTCCCCATCAAGTGTGAGTTCATAGCCCTCCAAGTCCCCATACTGACTCTTCTTCTGGTTCATCTAATTCCCCATCTAATTTCGAGCCTCCTTCACTACATATCGTCACCATATATGGACCCATAGCTAGTGCAGGAACCCAACCTAGTGTTAGCTCTAGTTCTATCGCGATGGTCACATCAAGTGGAACAGTGTCAGGAATCATTTCGGCAATGCCCATGCTCCCTTTTATGGTTGGGTTAAGTCTATCGAATTTTAACCAGTTGATAAATGACCCCATACACCATGATGTTGGTTGGCCTTCTATGTCCACTAAGCTTCCATTGGACATCCCAAAGTTTGAGGGTAATGCTGGACAAGATCCTACCAATCATGTTTGATCCTTCCACATGTGGTGTTTATCGAACTCCATTACCAATGACTCCATTCATCTCCGGCTATTCCAATGCATGCTCATTGGAGACACTACAAAATGATATGTAGATCATCCTGCCACATCTCATTCCATTTTTGCAATGCTTGCTATAGTGTTCCTCTTATATTTCAAGTTGCCTCTCTAGTACGACACTTGTACGGAGCTATTTACCTCATTCCGTCAGTCCTCCACCACTCATCTTTCTAACCATGTTCAAGAGTGGCAGTGAAGGAGGAGCACATGTCGTGCCCTACCCTTCGAAGACCATGTCTATCTAGATTGGTTTCTTAGGAGCCTTTTATATCCCATTGGAAAATACGTTGTGTCCCATTTTCCTCGGACTGAGGAAGAAGATCTCCAAACCGCTCTCAGATATGACCTGATTTATGCGCAATTTGGTTATGTCTATACTGTCATTCCAAACCTCCCTTTTACTGGAAGTGCCAATGCATGAGGGGCATCTCATGCTGCCGACAGTATCATTGGAACCCTTTCACACCCTTTGCCATATACTAAACAAAGTTATGCCTCTCTTCAAGGGGGCACCCGTTCCTCTAACACTTATGCCCCTCCTACTAGCAACATGTTTTCAGGGCCTGAACCTGTCTACCAAACTGTTGCTCCTCCTTATGAACACTCCAGCACTCTAGCCCCTCAAGCATTAGCATCGCAACCTCCCATGCATCCTCAGCCCCAGTAGCCACCTTCCCCTCAGGTTCAAGTGTTTTCACAGTAGAGTGTGGCCAATCCCCAAAATTTGAAGAAAAATAATAATGGGAAAGGTAACAAGGTTAACCAGGGTAATCAAGGTAATCAACCTAGTGAACCCTAGGGGAACTAGCCTAACACCAACAACAGGGCAGCCAACCCAAGCAGAAAAAGGCTATTCATACAAACAAGCCTTATGCATGTTTTGGTGTTCATGGACATTATACACATGAGTGTCCTCTCTTACCCCAGATGCACCAAATGTGGGAAGCTCAGGCAACTTCTAGAGGTCAACAATCACCTCAGAATCCTATGCCATCTCAACCGGCAATGCTCACAAATCCTTTCCCTCAGCAAGGATTTATTGTTGCTTAACCTCAACCAAGTCAAGTAGCCCATCCCCCCCAACCTTTTGGTCTTGGTGACTAACATATCCTTATGATTAATTCTGATGAGGTTAATCCCTCCAATATAACCCTACAAACTTGGTCACGTCAATATGACAAGCCATTGACTTCATCTGCCACTAAGTCCAAAACCAAAGCATTTGTTGAGCCTCTTATGACACCAAATGGTCCATTATAGATCCCTCAACCTAAAATTGAGTCCACTCCCAAGATCCACAAGGTGCCATTAGGCCGTAATGCGACTCCTAACCGAGTTGCTCATACATACAGTATAGTAGATGACTTAGCGCAATCACCTGCCACCATGTCGATGCTGGAAGTACTCCAGTCGTGCCCATCTCAAAAGAAAGCTCTACTAACTGCCTTGGGTGCAGTAGATCCTTTTGACAATATTTTGGTTGTCTTTCTTGTTGATAAATCAGAACATCCCCCATTGCCTTCATCCGTTGCTTTCGAGATACCAATCTAAGTCCATAATGTCATCATCTCCCGATGCATTATTGACGAAGGTGCATCCACCTGTGTGATGTCCATTGTTATTTGGAAACAACTTAAGTCATCTAAGTTGTGCCCCTCCACCATCACTTTGCGTGCTTGGGACAAACACTCCTCCCAACCTCTTGGCATGTACCGCAACTATTCAGTGACCCTTGTGGGAAAGACTGCCCATGTCGACATTGGAGTCATTGATACCCCTTTGGATTACAACATTATCTTAGGTCGTATTTACACATATGACATGTAAGTCATCGCATCTACAGTTTTCCACAAGATGCGCTTCCCCCATGATGGGAAGATCGTTACCATTGATTAGTTGACTTACTATGAGCCGACATTTGTGACCTCCCTCAATTCCATTATCTCATCAATGTTAGATAAGCATTCTTTACCTCCCCTCACTAGTGTTTCACCCAGAGTCTATAAAGATTCCTCATTGTTTAGTGATTTTCTTGGTCCTCCCCCTCCCATCTCAGAGCCTAACTCTATGAGTGTTTGCATGTTACAAGCATCACAGGCTGCCCTTAAGAATTCTGGTACATCCTATCAATGGCTAGCTCCTCAACACCCTGTTGTTTCCATCTCAATCGAGCCCTCTGAATCCACCCCTTAGGACCTCCTCCATTTGTGGGTGCCTCTCCTATGTTTCCACCAGGAAATGTTTCTCTAGGTCTCAACCATCTAGGAGTTATTCCACCAGGGCATTACCCTGCAAGCCAAATACCTTTCCTGTTCACCCCTCCGGTGGTATTTTTTGTCCTTGTTATGGCTTGGCTGGTCCTTCCTAACATGAATTTGGGGATCCCAGTATGATACATAGATCCCCCTACAAGAATTTTGCCTGGTCAGCTACAACCTTATCATGATTTAACTCCAATTGAACTAGTCCCTACAACCCTTGCCACTGCTTCAGTTCCATGACAACCCCAACAGGAACCCACTCCTATTTTGGAAGCATCTAGACATGGGGTAAAATTTAAGAGGAAAGAACCTAAAGACAAGGCTCCCCAAGCTCCTCCAGCTGCTAAGGCCCCAAAGCCGCCACCTCTGTGTGCTTTGTGTAAAATTGTTGGGCACGCCACTAATAATTGTACTGAGCTTCCTCATCTCAAACCTTTGGTTCATGAAATGTTCCCTGAGCCAAATATCACTGAATTCCATGTTAAATTACGATTCCACCCAAGAAACTCAGAACATTGCACACAAATAACCCTTGTGCCTTGTGGGATCATCATGGTCACTATTCCCATTGTTTCCCTTGTCTCGATGAATTTCACAATTTCCTTGAAGCACTTCGCGAATACGAGGGGGCATATTTTGGAGGATTCTGAAGTCCATA
Source organism: Pinus taeda (assembly GCA_000404065.3). NCBI lineage: Eukaryota > Viridiplantae > Streptophyta > Pinopsida > Pinales > Pinaceae > Pinus > Pinus taeda. Next base: position 59,886 of record APFE030765820.1, read on the forward strand.
TCCTTCCTAATTCTCCCAATGCAGTCTACCCCAAGAAATTTCACTCATAGCATATCCCTTTGATTTGTGTGTCTTTATTTCTTCCATGAAGTTAGGTATATTACATCATCTCATCTGTTGTCTTTTTCACCTTTCATATGGATCCATCATCCACACTGTATATCGGTCATGCCGACAGTGCAAGTCGCTTCTCTAGGAATCTAGCCTTGGCAGCCTGGGCCATTTTCACCCCCTTGCATACATTAGTCCTTTCAAATGGCATGTGCATTGGATTTTCCACCAATAATCAGGCTGAATATAATGCAGTGATGGGTTTGTTAGTTGATTCCCTTGCTCATCGCATCCTTTATCTTCATGTTCATTTAGATTCCTTGCTACTTGTCATGCAATTTAATGGTGTGTATCATGTGCATAACCAAGTCCTCTTTAAAAAATATCTATGAGTTAAGCTGTTGGTATGTGAATTTGAAACCATTACATTCAGTCATGTTCCTAGAGCCCAAAATAATTATGTAGATGCCATTGCAAATAACATTATTGATTGACATTTATCACATGTATACCACAGAAGACAACCATAAACATAACACATGGAAAAACATCATTGTCGTATAAAAATGCATAATCATATTATGTATCATATAAGTATTTTAACTCCACCACTCCAAATACATCCAATACACCCATAACATATTGGGGGGCACATAGGCCCCTACATATCCTTGTCATCCTTTAGAGGATCTCGTGCCAAGTTGGGCTGATATGCTTGAATCCCTTTCTCGAGCACTCATAACAGAATGGCGCTCCACAAAATCCTCCTACTAGGGGGCATCGTTCATACCTTTTTCTACCAGATCAGTCCCCTCCATCACATATATTTGCAAGTAGTATCCCATGCTTGGGGACAAGATGGTTTTCCCCTGGCCATCTTCTCAATTTATTAACATAAGTCTCGAACTAGATCCCAACGAATCCAAGTATGGTTGATTATCCTCCCATTCCTTGGAAAGTTTGTCCTACTGGCCTCTCTAGCGAGCCATATGTACATCACATATTGTAGACGTTTGATTCCATATCTTCAAATATTCTACTCTACATCCACATAGTCCCCATGTTTGACTTCGTGGGTGAGGATGATTCTAGACCTCCTCTAGTAGTCCATTCTTGTTTTCCTCTTCCCTTAATTCTTCAACAGGAACCATCATTCCAAGAAGCATTAAGGCCATATTTAGGTAAGTAAGGCCACCTATCTGAAAGTTGCAGATCCTGATTTCGACAGTCAATTTTTCTACTATGATCTCCACAAGATTTAGGGCCTTTTCCTCCTCTCCAAATTCACCACATATCACTTAGCAAATGAATCCAAATTGGAGGGAAAACGTCCTTTCATAGAAAATCCCCAATTTTCCTATAGCCCATTGCGGCTACACCGTAGCTCAATTTCACGAAACATCAGCAACATTGGAAATATCTCACCGAGCTCTATAATGGATCTTCCTCAGTTTTTGACGATTTGACACTTCACCAAGAAATCATTTTTCCAAGAAGGGTCACTTTGTTGCCTCTCAAAATTGAATTTCTTCATAAAGCGACACTTGTACTTTAAGGTCCACCTCGTCTTAATACTTGTCGTACCATGTGTCGATTTTCATCATGAGTAACCATAATTTACTCATGTTTTGATGGTCCCCATCCTGCCTATTTTGTGTGGTAGCATCATCGAGCCACCCTTGTTCAGAGCATCCACGATGAGTCACCCTTGCATCCATGGAATCTATTTCACATCCCATTCTATAATGTCACAATATTCCATCCATATGTGCATATCGTTCATCCTGTGTTGTCCATTTTGGCCTCTAGTCATACTGTCCCTATCCCCTCCAGAGTTAACTCGGTTGCTGTCAGGTCAACCATGCACTTTATGCTCTAATAAAGGAATCCGTATGTTTGTACCTCAATACCAATTTTCCCATTATCCTTGGTGTCAGTCCATTAGTCACATTACTATTTTCCCTCGTGCCTTAGTTGAGGATTCTCATTGCCTCACCTATCACGGGCCATATTATGTTGACATCAACTCATTTATTCTAGAAGAAAGGCCTAGAGGGAAGTGTATCTTGGTTCTAGCTTCCATTCTTGTTCGGCGCCTCATATCGAGTAGAGGGTCTCATTATTTCCCTTTGACTTGGTCGTTTCATGTTTGTGATTCATACACTTGATGGTCCAGTGATGCAACAAATTGTACCAATGATTCTTGGGTGTGTGTGATATGTTTCAGACCTCATGAGGGGGTGGTCCTTTAGGTAGCCCTCAACATGCCTGAATGCATTCCTATTATGCTACAACCTTAGATGCAATTCCGCAGATTTGATGGGTTCGGGTTATTATTGATCACAATGTTCATAGCATGCACATCTCCTTCAGATGATCCATTCAGTTTTGCAGAGCCCTTCCCTATTTAGCAGGGATTATCTAGTTGTCTCACCCTCCCTCCCACCCTTTTTTTGAGGGAAGGGTCATTATATCTCATGTACTCAGATATTATTGTATTCAGTCCTGGTTCATGTTTTTCTAGGTGCATTATGTATATGGGACACATTGTATTATTTTCTGGCTCTGTTATGCCAGCATGTCATGTACCATTCAGCATGTACTTCATTGTTCAGTTTTATGTTTCTATGCGAACCATTATTTTTGTACTAAGTTATCTCAGTGGATATGGTTATGCCTCCCTTGCCTCATTGAGGTCCAATACCACAACATAAAAGGATACTTTCATTAGTCTCGCCCCCTCCGTCCCTATCCTCTTTCGCTTTAGCTTTATTGGTCTCTCTCTCTCTCTCTCTCTCTCTCTCTCTGACTCCCCTGTGTTGTCTAGTGATTGTTTCTTTACAACGTACTTCAGTCATACGTTTTTCTTCCAACACTTGTACGTTGGGGGGAAATCTGTTATCACCAAAAAATTAATCATCTAGCCTAATTTACTAGATGGATCAAAGTACACCATGTAAAGCCAATTTTACCATAGTAAAATTTCTTTCACTGTGAGAAATTACTTAATAAACAACCTTTGTTAAGTAATTTATAGTTAAACCCATGAAGAATAATTAAATAAATCACTATTATTTGATCTTCTTCTAGGAATAATTAATTAAACCATTGTTCAATTATTATTCCTTGTCATATTTGACCCAATTATGAATAATAAATAGATAAATCATTAATTATCTTATTTTTCTCTGAAAATAATTAATTAATCACTATTTAATTATTATTCTTTGTCAAATTTGACTAAATCCCTTAGGAATAATTAAATAAATCCTTATTTATTATCATTCGTTAACCAATTCCTTGAGATGATAAATAAACTATTATTTATTTATTATTTCTAAATAAAAGTTTAAATACTTTTTCCCTCCTAACCAAATATAATAAAATATTCCAAGTGGTTATTCCAAGAATAGGGTTAATAATATTTTATTGTTGCTCATTATTTGAGGATAGCTCAATATTTTATTATAAATAGAAGGGTTTTCCATTCATTATTCACTTTTGATTATTTTCATTGTTGCACTCATTATTGTAACTCTGATTATTTTCATTTTCGCACACCATACTTTTGTTGGGTTTATACATTATACAGGAGAGAGACTCTACACAAACTGAATATGTTTGAGGATAGCCAAGAACCCATCCCATAGAAGGGGACTGGTTTCATATATTTGTTCCCTTCATAGGTGCTATAATAAAACTATTCTTTGTATATCTAGTTTCCATTGGATGATTGGAGTTATTACTATTTAACTATGATTGTGGCATAGATCAAGGCTTTGTTAGGTTTTGTTTCTATCAGTTGATGCAGACTACAATGTTTAGCAGCCATTTATATTGTTGAGATTGTTTATCATCCATAGTCTAAGTGAGTTCTTTTTCGTACATCTTTGAGAAGAAAATGCTACAACATCATGAATGAGTAAATTGATTTCAAATTGAAATCATTCAAAAAATAAAATATGGATTTATTGTTCAAGGAAAAATACCAAACAAATTATTAAATATATGCTTTATAAAATTTTAACATTGTTTTGCTAAATATCAACAATATTGAGATCTCAATCTGTCTACTAAGTATAAAATTAATTAGTAAATAATTATACGGTAATTATTGATTATTTATATGTTATATTTTAAAATTAAAAAACTAATAACTTATTTAATTAACCATGAATAATGAGCACGTTGCAATAATACTTATCCTTTAACATAGATTAATAATATATTATTAATTTTTCGAGTATTATTATAATGAACAAGCCAAATTTCCTTGTTGTATCATCACTAGGAAACTTATGCACTGTTATACTAAGGGTGAATGTACATAGATGCAATATCTATTGCAAATTTTTGTATTTGAGGAGAATCTCAGAACTATTGTAGCTTTCTCCTAGGCGAACCTTTTGAGGCCTGTGAATACGTCTGTAAGTGGGTGACTTATTTCATTTATGGTTACTTGGTTTTTTCCCTTGCCATGAATAAATGGTGTGCTCCAAAAGGATGAGATCTAGCTGAAATGCCAAAGGGAGAAGCTCTTTCCCTTGCATATATGTCTTGGAAAACTCCTTAGATGCTTCCACTAGAGAGTTCAATCAGTAAATATTTGAGAATTGGCCTACTAAAATTATTAACATCACTTCACTTAAGCTATGAGTGCTTGCATCAATTATAGATAAGTACACAACACAGATGTGGTTCATAATGAGCCATGGGCATACCTATATTCGAACCAATATTTTCCATGCAGAAACATTCAGGATGAAGCCCTTACCATATTACATGTCTAAAGAAGCATTTCACAATGAGGTATTTTCTTGGCTGGGAATTCACTGCATAAAGAAGGGTGATTAATTTTTCTACACACTAGATGCTCTGTAGCCCCAAATTTCAACCCCTGATGAGCCCTCGTCATCTAAGAAACACACAACTGATTCTGCGGAAGATATCCAACCTATGATGAAGAGGTTACAAGAATCTGTATTATTCACTCACAATACCATGTCAGAAATTGATTCCGTTGTAAGCTCTGCTAGTTTCACTTCACAAATCCCTAGCATTGTTCCTTTCATTAGTAAACATTTTAAGTCTATTGCACTTCCATTTGGAATGATGACCCCTATTTCCATCGCCACCCTTGTTATCGTTGATACCAACCCCTCTACTTTTGATGCCATTATACTTGCATAAGAAACTCTTGCACATATTTCTAAACCCCGTAAGGTTGTTACTAATTATTTTGTCATTTTTAATCTCTCTAATCCTGATCATGAAGCTCGTGTTCAACCTACTACCACCATTGAAGAGAAAAACTTCCCCTCACCTCATCAATATCCCATACATTCTCACAATCCATTGCCCCACATCGCATCTCTGTCTACCACCATTTCTCACCATATTGACATAGGAGTTACAATTGGAGACGTTGTTGACATGGAAATTGAGTCAAATCTTAAGGATATAGCCCACTCACAAAAATTTACTATTACATAAATTGTTACCAAAATGTCGGGACAAGAGTTTCCTATGTCACAACTAGAGTTTAGCACGATTATTTCAACAACATATGTTGCTTTATTAGGTCAGGATACACACCATTGTTGTCAAGCACTACATTTATTTACGCAATTGCATGTCATTTTCCCTTTGTTTCCATCTACTATTGTTGTCAGGATTCAAGATGAGTTTCAGCAGGAACAGAGTCAAGAGTTGAAGACTTCCCCTCAAGGACAGTTAGAGAGTTCCATTGCAAGTGGCCAACCATTACAAGCTAGGTTTCCCTCAACTGATAGTTTAACTATTGTCAAAATTCAAACGTGATCCTCACTGTAACTTTTCCAGCCTATGGGAGCCTCAACCAATCAATTGGAAGATCACTTAATACTTGTTGATTCAAAATATTATGAGTTGGTCAGTTTGCATGAACAACAACAACAACTCATTATTGTTACAGAGGAACGAGATCATTTGCGAGGGGAAAAGGAGCAGCTGGCATGCCAAATTGAAGACATAAGTTATAAATTAAAGGCTATGTGGAAAATTATTGCTGATTTTGCTAGTAAAGCACCAAAATATTTTTCCTCTTGTCCACTCGATTAGAGGATTGAATTCCTCAAAACTGCTTGTACCAACTTAGTAGCTATCGATACTGAGGTGCACCATAAAGTTGTTGATCTATGCAAATTTGTTGTTCCCGCAAAACATATACATAAACAGATTACTTAGGTGATTTCCCAAGGATCTTACTTATGTGAGAATCTTGAGTAGTTCATAAATTATTCATAGGAAATTTTTCTCCAAGTGCAAGATTCTTTAGCCTTACATGCTAAGAAGAACCAACCTTTGTATGAGTTATGAAAGTAGACACAACAATTGTTTGATCAAAGCCTTTATCAATGTCAATATCGCACAACAAATGTAATGTTCCAAAATAGGGAAAATAGTGCCATTCAAAGCAGACAATAAAAATACACCATAAAATTCAGTCAGACCATCAGACCACAAAATTGGCAACCAAATGGTGTTGTCTGCTCATTTTATTAAATGGGAAGAGGTGTACAACAAAGTGTTGGAATGTGTGCACCTGGGCTTGCTCAAGCTAGCAAAAGCCAAAAAAGAACAATGGAACACCCTCCTCAAATATTCTAGTAATCCAACCCAGGAGCTACGTTGTTACTACCTAGAAAGGTGTTGCTTCCTGAAATGATATGTTGATAGAGCCTTCCCTATTACTCATAAAATTGTGGGAAATTATTCCCAGCCTCTACGAAAGAAACCCAAAATAACCCGCGAAGGAATTGGCCAAATGTTGAACACGGGATTTTGGCCCAAATTCCCCTTAGCTCCTATAGCAACTAGTTGAGTTTGGACCCCTATTTGACCCCTCAGATCTTTTCAGAAAATTCTATAAAAGTAGGAGTGTGATCCTTTCCCAAAACCCAGAAAAACCCAGAAAGGGTTTCCCTTGGTTCCAACCTTCAAAAATTAACCCTTCACAACTTGGCCCTCCAATTTCGAATTTTGTTGCTATGAATGATCCTGTCAATCTCTACTCTCCCAAATCTATAAGTCCTCCTCAAATGGCCCTCTAAATTATCTCCCAACACCCCAACTCCAAACTCCCTCGGATGGTGCTACCCCAAAGAGTCTCACTCCAATGACTACGCAATCATGGAGGATATGACACAGTCTTGTGTGTGATGAGATGGGAGTTGTGTGTACGATTTCCCTCTTGTCAGTAGCTACCCTATAGACTCCTAAAAATGATGAAATGATGCTCTTGTCTCCCCAACTTCCCAGAGTGCCCCACGTCGTGACTGCGTAATCCCCGCATTGTTGTAACTCCCCCTGCTGCTAGTACTCGACTTACAACTGATGTAACTCATCTACCTGCTACTGCTATGAACTGAGATGAAGAAGAAATATCTCCTACAGATGGCACTCAAAGCCCATGGAATAAAGGGTTGATATCTCCACTTAGAGACACTCGTGTGCTAAACAGCACAGTAACCTGACTAAGCAGCTCGAGCTAATAAGTTTTAGTTCAATATGTCAGAAGAAAAGATGTTGAAATGAGGAGAGTTGTCTTCCTTATATAGATTTCATGGAGCAATTTTCCCTCCATTTTCACTCCATCGTGGGTCCCTCACTTAACCATCGATTTCCCCTCCATGCAAATCGAACTAAGGAATGTGTATTCTCCCAGTGTAGGTGCCCCCCCACGTACGAATTAACCACATCGAAATAAATTCTAATAAGTCTATCCTCCTAATAAAATTGAATGGGTCCCATCACCTCCAAAATCAGCCCCGAAATGTAGAAATTAATCATGTTTCAAAATAATTTAGGAAAGGAAATTACAGTCCTCCCCTCCCAAATGTTGCTTCTCCCCATTCAGATTTAGTGTTGGATGCTCAATTATGCGCTTGCCCTCCCAAGGAGCATCCTTATCCAGAAAGCTCCTCCAATGCACTAAAAATCACTTGTCCTCAAGCAATGCCTGAGCAAGCATCCTATCTAACTGTTACTCCCCACTATCACTGTAAAATGTGTCAGGGTCCCAGTTGTGCCACTGGATCATGCCTGACCTCTACACTATCCTAATATGAAAGAATCCTTCAATACCAGTATCCCAGGCCATCCTGTCCAACATGAAGCTCCCCTCGCTCCACTCATTATCTTACCCAGTGCAAGTACCAGAAGTACCCTTCTCCATCTATGACTCACTAAAGCCCAATGGAATATCTGTATGATCTCCCCCTGTAGTTTCCAGCACATCCCTAAATGTTATTGAGCTATGAAGAGTTGTGATTCCCCAGTTCCCTGCTAGTCCTAGAGTAGTGCCACCATGTTGACGCTGCATTACTCTGACTATGAAATACTCTCCATTGTGCACAGACAGTATCCTCCCCTCCTGAGGCCCAGTGGCGAAAAATCTATGAGAGTCAAGCTCATCCTGCTCGGGCATCTCCATGATGCCAATATCTACCTGTCCACTTCCAATCTCAACTTTGAGCCATAACATGACAAGTTTGCCTCACCATGTAGTGGAGGTTTAAGTGATCCCCCATGTGTCAAACCCAAAGTGAACCGAATCATCCTCTTCCATGACCATGCTCGTCACAAAGTGGAGTGACCTTCCCACAAACCAGATCCCTGGATTCCCCAAACATATGGGGAGCTCATAGCTCCCACTCCTCAAAGGATGTCGTTGTGCAATGGCGTTATTAGTTAGAACCCATCTATCCTTCATCTCCGATCCCTGTATGTATTCCCTGGGTGGACCCCAAGTATGAGGAGCAGGGCTCATGCGTATGAACCTACCCTGCTCCTATCAGACCACACAGTGAAACTTGTTATCCCAACCCCTCATGATACACCTCGACACTACTCAAAGTCTGGGTAACCTCCTATAGACAAAATCTACTATCCACCATCCCTCAAGTGTGAGCTCAGGGGTGGAATATATGCTACCTAAGCTATTAACCACACCATCCCTCAGCCTATATCTGATAGCTCGTGCACCTACCAAGGGTCTCAACTGAAGAGTCTCCTCCCGAGTCATGGCATGCAGTGTCTCATCCAACTATCTAGGGTGAGTCTACCATACCCTGCTATCTGAATGGAGAGTGTCCAGGGGAAACAACTAAAGACACTGTGACTGTAAGAAACACTAGAGGATGATGGGAGGGTATGTCCCAAATGGTATGATCAAAATTCTTTTGGAATTCCCAAGAGTGATCCTATAGATGACACTCTCTTCGCCTTAGATCTATTGATAACTACCTTGAAGCCCTGTCTCTGCTAAGCATGTTGTCCCTAGATGATCAAAAATGTCCTCATCGATCTTAGGTGAGATGCATCCAATGGTACACCTAGTGCCCCTATCCATATTCCTTCTTGGAGGCAATGCTCCAAGCCTCTAAGATCCTGCTGTGTCACACCATGCGTCATTGCACCACCAATAAACATCGCATTCCTCATCATGCCACTTAATGCCGCAACCTATCCCTGTGCACAACTAGATACCCCCGGCTATGGATATGACATCCTGTATCATCCTGTGTCCCACTTGTGTCATTGCACTGGTCACTCCCCGCATGTATTCAATGCGATGTGAGGTACTCCCCCATGCATCTTCATGCCCATTTGTAGACCAATACTCCACGCTAGATGCTCCTACCCATCCCTAAATGAGATGGCCTAAAGTTGTGTCCCTATGCGTCGGCCCACACTTGAACGACATCATCACCTCTATCTTCGCATCATCATACCCTTCAGTGAATGGATCTTCACTCCAAATCCTCCCTGAGGGATCCGAGAAGTGAATCTCCCTATGTGTCAACAGTGATGCTACCCCTGCAATGCTCCTCTGCATCCTCTGTGACCCACACAAAAGTGAAGAATCCCCAACTCCATACAAGGCACCATCTCATGGCCTGCCAATGCCTCCTCCTTTGACAAACTCATGCCAGAGTGTGCTGATCACCCAGTGATCCTATGTACAAACGTCATACCAAGTCAACCCAAGAAGCTTGTCCATAAATTGGTTGGCCACTGTTGTTGACTAAAACTCTCCTAGTGGAGGTGCACGCTTGACTTCTAGGTCAACTATACCCTCTCGGTCATAGTCAACCACTATACCTGGGAAATGGTAGGTGGTCCCTCCTGAATCGTAATGCCAGTCGGGGCTTCCAACATCCCTAATGTCTAGAAACTCCTGTTGAGATTCATCTGGGTCCACGACCATCTCCATAGCCCACTCCATCGAGTACCAACTCATAATATCTCACCACCCAACCCCAAGAGAGGGATTGAATGCACAAACCCCCGCACACATAACAACCCCAACATGCAGGTGTTGCACCCTATGCAACTCAGGTCATCTCATCTCGCTATCTTGGTCAATATGTAAAATATGACTAGGTAGCTTTCTCTCTCTCTGTCCAATGGGCCAAGGTAACCTAACAGTGCCACCAACCCCATCTATGTATGCCCAAATAGGGATGCTCTCACGCTCCAACGTGCACTCTAGCTGCACTAGTAGGGAATCCAACCACTCCCCAACATGAGTCAATTTGGCCATGGACTCGGCACAAACCACTCTCATTCCCTCCAACTCCTCTTTCTGCTGTAGAATAGCCTCATGCACTAATGTGACCTTCCCTTTGAATGTTAGAAGGTCGGCCTGAAACGAGTGGAATTACCATGGGCATCTATCCCTGTAAACTTGGTCACAGCTCCAGATACCTCAGTAATTGTTGACATCTCATCCATGCGTGGATCCTCCTCAACAAATGGCTCTATGTGCGTAGGCTATATCTTCTCCACCAAGGTGTCAATTGGGGCTATCAAAGAGGTCTCTAATAATGGTTATTCGTATGCCACACTAGATATATTGATGTGCTCCTCACCATCCCGTGGACTCTCAGCATCATGCTCAACCTCCTCCTTGATCCAAGATCTTTTACTTATAGATGAATCAGAATTACATGAAACAAAGCTTATTGGCCATGAACTTAAAAGCACATAAAACAATGCGAAAGTAACAAGATAAGCATGAAACCATGACACAAATACTTGATTACATAGTTCATCCAATTTGGACTACGTCTCTGGGACCTGCTCAATAGTGGGGAGGCCTTCATTCATTAAGTGTCATAAAAAGAGATAAAGTACAAGCAACATTCATTTACAATCCTTATAACTCCAAGTTGGAATAAGGACGAAGAATGGAGATCCCATCTTCAAAAATAGATAGTACCACTGAAATCCTAGCAAAAAATCATGCATAATCACCTATTCGAACACCCAATAGGGAGAAATGAACCTCTTGCACCCTCTTGCAACCTCCCTATTGCTCAAGGCAAGGTTTCAGCCCACTCCCAGTTGTGTTACTATTGTACATAATTATTTTCTAAATTCCTATGCCAGTCGCCCCCTTTTCCTGTGTGGGTCATCCCATATATACCCTCGACCGACTAACTCCTCAATCCTAGGAAATTCCAAAGAGATGACAAGTTTAGCAGGCGAGCATTTCCAACAGAGATTCTCGGTCCGTGAATAGTACACAAGTAACAAACCTATAAAACATAGAAAAAAATGCCATCAACGTAGTTCACAGGTCATTTCACATAAAACCTCAAAAGGAGGATAGATCGGCATACTCCTGAACTCGATGGCTTTACCATCGATGACCATAATCTATCAGTGCCAATAACCCATCGCAAATCGTAATCGGTTAGAGCAGAGGTGATCTTCCATACGGGCTGCTATGTTGTGCGATGTGTGATGTGTGATCCGGTGGACCCGACGAATTTTCAAAACCACACTCTATACCATATCACATCCGGGAACATCGACATATAGCAATCAGTGGAACCGAAGGGTCTTACTATTTACGAATGTGATGATATGCAATATACGATTGCGATATTGCAATCGAAACCCTAATTGTCGAGCTCAATTCCTTAACCACAGACCTCTACCTTTTGTGATCAGCGAAATGGAGGGCCAATGGCGGCCTTCCACTTGGTGCTTCCCCATTCGCTGAAGAATTTTGCCACATCAACTATCCAAGTCAAAATTGAACTTTGACTTGCTCTAACTTCTTCATAAGAGCTCAGATTTGAGTGGCATTCACATCATTGGAATCAGGATGACGATCACTTCGATCTGATGCTAAGTTTTTCTAGATTCTTCCACTTTTAGTTTTGACCCTTTTTACCATGCCATTGGTATTTTTTAGAGATCCACCTGAATCAACTCAACACAAACCACTCTCATGCCCTCCAAATCCTTTTTCTACTACAAAATAGCCTCACGCACTAATGAGACCTTCCTTTTTAATGTTAGAAGGTCAACATGAAATTGGTGGAACTGTCATGGGAACATATCCCTATAAACTCGGTCATAGCTCCAGCTACCTCAGTAACTATTTCCATATCATCCATGGGTGGCTCCTCCTCAACAAATGGATCTATGTGTGTAGGCTTTATCTTCTCCACCAAGGTGTCAACTGGGGATATCGAAGAGGTACCTAATAAATGAGACTCTTGTGCCAGATCGGGTATATCGATGTGCTCCTCACAATCTTGTGGGCTCTCAGCATCATGCTCAACCTCGTCCTCAAGCTCCTGATATCTAGAGCCAGGTCTCCACTAGGAAAAATACCCCTTGATCTTAGCTTCTAACTGTCTTGGTCCTATCTACTCCTTTTAAGGAGATCTGGTGCCCTGATCTAGTCAAATTTCCCCATACGATGTAGATGGTTGCACCCCCATGACCTACTCACCTCTAACATCTTTGTTGTAAAGGTGAGGATGGGTTTGGTCTATCACCCTCCTCAACTAGGCCAAGCACTCATCTTCCCAATGAATTCTACCCCAGAATTTATGCATACTGGATTTCCCTTAAGCCATGGGTTTGTCTCTAGTTTCACCTGTCACTATGCACTCATACCCAAAGCTTCCATGATCTTTTGGCTAGTTTCGCACAGCTGGGCCAAGATCATGCTCTGATGTAATGTTCCAAACTAGGGAAAATAGTGCTACGTAAAGCGAACAATAAAAATACAACATAAAATAAAATTAGACCATCATACCACAAAATTGGCAACCAAACATTATTGTCTACTCATTTTATTAAATGGGAAGAGGTGTGCAACAAGGTGATGGAATGTGTGCACTTAGCCTTGCTCTAGGAAATCTAGCAAAAGCCCAAAATGAACAACAGAACACCCTCCTCAAATCTGCTAGTAATACAACCCAAGAGTTGCATTGTTACTGCCCAGAAAGGTGTTGCTATTAGAGCCTTCCTTGTTGCTCATAAAATTATAGGAAATTAATCCCAGTCTCTACGCAAGAAACCCATAATAACCCATGAAGGAATTGGCCGAATGTTGACCACAAAATTTTGGCCCAAATTCCCCTTAGCTCCTCTAACTATTGGTTGAGTTCGGACCCCTGGTTTACCCCTCATATTTACCTAGAAAATTCTATAAAATTAGGAGTGTGATCCTTGCCCAAAACCTAGAAAAACCCAGAAAGGGTTTCCCTTGGTTCCAACCTTCAAAAATTAACCCTTCACAACTTGGACCTCCTCCAATTTTGAATTTTGTTGTTGTGACTACTCTTGTCAATCTCTTCTCTCCCAACTCCAACAATCCTCCTCAAATTTCCCTCCAAATGATCTCCCAACACCCCAGATCCAAAATCCCCCGGATGGTGTTGCTCCAAAGAGTCTCACTCCAATGACTGCACAATCATGGAGGAGATGACGCATTCATGCGTGTGATGAAATGAGAGCTACATGTAGGATGGCCCTCTTATCGGTAGCTTCCCTCTATAATCCTTAAAATGATGAAAGGATTTTCCTGTCTCCCCAACTTACCAGAGTGCCTCACGCTGCGACTGTGCAATCCCTGCGCTATTGTAACTCCCCTTGCTGATGGTACTCGACTTAAAGTTGTTGCAACTCGTCTCCGTGCTACTGCTACGAACTGATATGAAGAAGAACGTCACCTTAGGGCTGGCACTCGAATTCCACCAAAACAAGGGTTGAGATCTCCGCTTGGAGACACTCGTGTGCTAAACAACATAGTGACATGGCTAAGCAGCTCAAGCAAATAAGATTGAGTTAAATATGTCAAAAGATAAGATGCTAAAATGAAGAGAGTTTCCTTACTTATATAGATTTCGTGGAGCACTTTTCTCTCCATTTTCCCTCCATCGTGAGTCCCTCACTTAAATTGATTTCCCCTCTATGCAAATCGAACCAAGGAATGTGTATTCTCCTAATGTATGTGGACCCCATGTACAAATTAACCACATCGAAATAACTTCTACTAAATCTAGCCTCCTACTAAAATCGAATGGGCCCCGTCACCTCCAAAATTGGCCCCAAAATGTAGAAATTAATCTTGTTCCAAAATAATTTAGGAAGGGACATTACAACAAAAAGATATATTTGCTCAAAATGAAGCATTGGAAAAGCAAATCCATCAATTGGAAGAAGAATCACATGCATCCAAATCTATGTTGCGAGACCTTTGATCCACGGCACAAAATCATTTCCTACAGTTACAGAAGCTCAATTATGAGGTAGATGCACAATGTGAGACAATAATTTATTCTCATCCTGAGCAACCCAATGCTAAAAATACCACTTAGTTGGTTGATCAACTTTCTGCATTAATTGACACTTGGAAATATTCCATGGAAGATTATTCTACTTTCAAAGCTGGAGTGTTGCAATATGTGGCTAAGTTGGGTCCTTCGTTTGAAGGCAAAGCCCCAAGACAAGAAGAAGAAGCAACCATAGAAGTGATGCAACTACAAGAAGAGTCGAGTGTACAAACAAAATATTGACTCGAGGACGAGTCAATAGGATGTGGTCAAGGCCGTTGGGTCCTTTGTTTTTTGCCCAATTTTGGTTAATTTTTTATCAGGAAAGGCCACAGAAATTATCAACAAGCGCTAAAAATTAAAGTGATAAAATAAGTCAGAAAGCGAGATCAAAAAAGAGGAAGTGATGATTGGGAAGGAAGTGCTTATCTTGGAATTTCATAGAGCCACAGAAGGACCAAAGAAATGGATTTTTTCAAATTTCATTGAATCAAACGAGTAGGATCAAAATGATCAAAATGGGTCGAATGAAGTGAGAGGGAATGGAGTAGAAATTCTATAAGAGGTTGCAGAAAATGAGCTGCAAGAGAGAGATTCGGGCTATGTTGAAATGTTGTTGGATTGATATCTGAAGTTCTATGTTCCCCTTTTAATTGTAATTTACTCAGATTCACTCCTGGAAGATCTTATGCATGCCCAAAAATATGTAATGTAATGGTCCAATTCTATTGATAAAGAAGGTGATGTGGGAATTAGTTTTGTGTGTATGTGTGCAAAATTATTATGATTTAAGTGCCCCTTTAAAACTTTTGTTATGATGTTCCAATGTGTATTTTGGTATTTATCATTATCAATGTTTCCATCTTATTTATACAAAGAACTCTGAATATTTGTGCAAATGTTATATAATAACTTAAGTGATGATTGATATGTTTGTTAATTGATCCATGACGTTAACCCTCGATCCCCTTCATCTTTGAATGTCTCAACATTCCTTGGGTGAGATGTTTCTCCCTCACGTAGGAATGAAAATGTTGGAATTGTACTAGACAATAACGAAGACTTGTTTGCATCCACTGACTAAACCTTGCATCTTCTAAGTAAAAAATTTCACCAACAAGCTTCATCACTATAAACTCTTCATGCAAGTTATCTATACATGGTTTCTTTCTCCTTCATATTTGAGAAGAGGATATCATACTACTTAGGGAATCATTAGAGGTAGATTAATTATTTTCAAAGGATTCAAATGGTGTATATATACCATCTCTAATGGGATTTCTCTTGATGCAATAGTACCTCTTGTGATTTCTTAAAATATATACACCTCTTCTAGCTCTACTTGGACTCTAGCCATTATGCAATTTCTTTTGTATATCAATCAAATCAAACTCTTAAGCATGACAATTCTCAGCTAGTAGTACTCCTAATTCATAATTAGACTTTCATTATATGCTCTGTAACTTTTCAATTTTTCTTTTAGAATTTCCATGGTATTAAAAATATTAGGAGTGTCCTCATTTCAACACCAATTAAACTATTTTTCTGCATTTCTATTCCTCGAATCCTCTCCCATGGTGTCATACTAAAATTCACATTAGTTATGCACATCTTCCATGATTGAAATTCCTTCAAATTATCAATGAGGTGTATCAATAAACTCTTCATCCCTTGCAAAAATCCTCTTATAAATCTAACTCTAATTAGCTTTGTAGTTGAGGATCAAATTCACTCGCCTTCAAAATTCATTTACTCATTTATGACTTATCCACTTTTCCCAACAACCATGGTAAAAATAATTTTCCCATGGATTTTGTGTTTATACCACCCTTTGCTACAATTTATTTTCCCAAACAACCTTATTGCTACAACATGGGCTCTGAGACCACTCTAACATGTACTTTGACCCATGTAGCACTATTCTTGAGGTACTTAAATTTCCTTCATATCATTTTCAACATTAACATGGCTAAGATCACACATAATTCCTTTCATGCACAAGTTTAAATTATCCTTGATGTGATGCCTTGCTTGTTTCAAATCTCCATATCCCACCTTGTGGCTTTTAAATGTTATTTAAAACTTACATTTTGTGGTGTTAACTTGTATTGAATTTTAGGCCTACCACTTGGCAACCGCTGATTAGATATTAGGTTCGACACCTATCACCACAATATTTTACACTATAGATGAATTCATTGTCAATGAAATATGGACTATCAATCTAGATCAATAAGTGAAATCCGACCATTCACAAAAGGATGGTCTTGCTTCTCTTAAAAAATTCCCATGGTGTGTAAATGATTTTCAATTATGGAGTTAAACCATGTGTCTATTTGACAAATCCATCAAGAATTAACATTTTTATGTTGTGGGGAAACATGGCCTAATCCTTAAGGTAAACCTCAATCAACTCTATGATGGGTCTATTCATAGACATAGATTGAAATCTCATTTGATTACTATAATCACTACAAGTAGATGGGATCCCTATCCACGAGCAAGATATTTTTAAATCCATGCCATTCACATGTGCTAAGTGTCCTCATCCCACTATTCCAAAAAGAGCAAAATGGTGACCACTTTTACAATGGGTTAATCCCTAACAACATATATGAGAATTTATTGATGACTTAGATCGATGTAAGCTACAAGACCCCCACCATACTAGTGTGCATGTTATATACCCACAGTAAGTAGGACTAGGCCACAGGTTCCTTCATTGCTCCACCGAATGAGCTTAACATCTCATTGAGGAATAACCTCCTTCAACAATCATAAAGGCTCAACATCCCATGTCATCTTCATCTTTGATGGACCCATTTAGCTAAGGCTCGTGCTAATATCATTGGGATTTAGCCATGTTTATTGATCTAGGAATAGTTTGATGCCCCATATCCTTATCATTTGTAAAGGTTACTCCCCCAAGGGGCACACCTTTAAAACACACACCAATAGGACCTTACCATGTTTCCCCAGTGCAAAAGTCTAAATAACACTTAAAATAGGCAAAACTTAATTCTATTTGTGCTACGCCTAAGTTCCCCAATGACTTCAGAATTCTAATGATTCACTTGACCTTCCTAGACCCTTTCATTTGTTAACAACAAAGGCGGACTTTCCAATATGTTCAATTTCCCATTAATACATAAAAATGTGTAAGCAAGTTACAATGCAAGATTATAAGTAACATGCATCAATATAATGTAGAATGGACAATAAAATTATTTAAATAAGAGAGAAGTAAATCCATCATGGCCCAATGCCCAAATGCATAATTAATCATCCACATGTGAGACATAGAATGTAACATAGAATTTACATAATAACAATGATTACAACTTATAGAATTTCATTTTTGCATATTCATAAACAATAATCAAATACTTATTTGTTATAGAAGAAAGTCCATACAACTAGTTGTGCATGAGAAACTTTTCACCCAACCATAAGTACTTGATGAAAATACCACCCCCTTATCAGGCTATGAGACTATTATTGCAAATGAATCCAACTCAAAGGGTCAATTTTCTCCTTACCAAACCCAATTTGTAGAAATTCCTTGTATATTCAAACTGCAGATTGTAATATGCTAAAACAATTGACTTGAATCTACTCTACTCATCAGTAGAAACAATAATTGATCGATGAAATCATGAAGTAGAAAAAGGAAGAATTCAATCACTCATAACACAATAATTTTCTGGGGAAAGTCATAGCTAGAAACCCCTGCTATTTGTGTATTGCATTAATCAAAAAATTTGAGAAGATTACAATGCTTTGCTCAAGCCCGAGCAACCTCTGCACTATCTCTATATGTCTCACTACTTCCTAGGCAAGCCTTGGATGAATACAATATGCTCTACTCAACCTTGAGCTCAACTTGCACAAGTATTTTCTATCCTCTACTTGACTGATTGCCTTTAGCCAATACTTAGCCAAATTCCTAGCCTTCCAAGCTCCTATTTCCTTGCACATTTTCCTAGGTAATTAGCACATATTTATTTGGGAAATTCCTCATCCATAACTACGCAATCCATCATAAGGCTTCCTATAATTGCATGCACCATCTGTACAATTGAGATGCTTATACAATGGATGCTACATTGTCCCTGAAACCTAATCTCAACCGGGTCTTTCTTTGATCTGACATGCATGAGTTAATTATGAGTGAATCTTTAGTTTACTAGTTGAGCAGTGTTGGCTACACCTCACTACTAGATCTCCCACTAATTCCTCCATCAGTTGGAACTAGCTTAACTGAATTAAGAAATTACAACTCAACATGACTTTCGATAGACTCCTAACTCAAATTTAGTAAGCCAACTAAGTCAAATTAACTTAGTTAACTATTACAAGTTGCTATGAAAATTATAATTACAATTTAATTCCTAATATAATTCAAGGACAAAATTAAATTTAGGATCTTTCTTGATGCTATTTTGAACATTTCTTGTTGCTATTTTCAACACAATTACACATTATGCTCAACTAATTATGCCTCTCTAAGCACTCCACACAATCTTGTAGCTATCATACATGATTATCATACTATTCTCATCATCCACATGGTACCAAGAATGTGAATTCTTTTACTACTCTATATTCCCTAATAACATCCTCCCCTAACGTTCTCTTTAGAGTGTGTAGAAAGAGCCCTTCTACCTTTTTCCTGTTAGAGATTGCTAGGGATATTCTTTGAGCAACAATTGCTAGGATTCAAAGGTCCGTGCCATCTTGTATTTTAAGTTATTTAGTTACTACTTCATTATCTTATTGCTAAGTACCTCTACCTCTCCCTCCTACTATTGGTTATTATTATTTTTGGTTATGTGTGTGTATACCACTCGCTCCTCCTTGTTCTATTGAATTACTATCTTTACCAAGTGGATTCATGCCACTAATAGGACGAGAAAGTCAAGGAGGATGATGGTTGGCACTACCTTAGTTAGAAAAATGTTTTTAGTTAAAGCAAGCTTCCAATAACTTTGTGAGAACACTACCCAACCATGCATTCAAACACTAGGTAAATATGTCTTGAAAAGGAGGTAGATGGATTCATTTAATACATCTAATGGAAAAGAAATGAGTCATAAAACTAGTACTCAATGTTATAGCTTCCCCTTACCTTCCCTTCTTTCTGTGGATTTATAGACACTTCCATTCTTATGCTCTATATAATCAACTTAAAGCTTTTATATTAAATTTCATAGAAATATTTACATAACTTAAAATCATCTTCATAAAACTAATTCATATTTTTTATAAATAAATTTCACATAACTTGAAATCGTCTGATTCATAATTCTTATAGGTTTTTATTTATATAATATATAGCTATAAAAATTCCATTTTAAGCTTTGCACTAAAAAATTCATACTGAATTGGTTAACTTGAAGGTGATATGTATGTCCTTCTCTCTCTCTTAAAATAAAATAAAAATATTCTCTTAAATAAAAAAGTAATGTCGGCTGTAATAAAAATAAATAAAAAATTCTTATCTACATTTAATTATTGTAGAATTGAGGCTTCTGTGATCCATTTAATTAGTTATCTATATAATCTAACATAATTTCATTTAAAATAGTAAAAAGTAAAAAAATATAAATAAAATGTTTAAACCTTCTGCATTTCAAAACTATTTTAACACGTAATATTACCTTAATATATAATACACAGAATATATAAAAATGACTTTATCTCTAATATAAACATGCCATATAAATGGTTTGATTTAACTATTCTTTAAAGGGTGGGCACGTTATCTATAATACTTGTGAGCCCAAGAAACCACCAACATTCATGTACATAACAAAAGTATGTTTTACGTAATATCTGACACCTAAAAAACACAGCAACTTTCATGCACAAATCATGGTATTTCTTTGTATGTACGTTTGGAATTATATATTACTTTTATTTTGAAAAATAATGGTTTGACTGGAAGCTGATCCTTTTCTTATCTTTGTGTTTTGCTCTGCCTATCTTAATACAAAGCATTTATCTTTTGCATTCCAATATCTTTTTGAAGTGATTATGTCCTTGCTGCATGTTATCACAATTGTGATAGTTCTGTTATTGACAAATGATTTCTCTTTACCTTTTGACAATTACAGCTACTGTTTTTCATTTTTCTTTTGACGTTTATTGGAATTTTTAGTCTCCCTCTTTATTCGGTTGCTTTTGCTTTCTTAGCCAAGCCATTTCTGTCGCAGACGTAAGTATCGCCAAGCCATTTCTGTCACAGACAAGTATCAGCCAGGGAATCAAGACATCCATATTTCCAAGAGAGTTATTCCTCCCCATATATATATATATTGTAATCATTCATCACTCCTCCTCGGACTCGTCCTCATTTTTTCTAGTAACATTTGTTTTTAGATTGGCTAACTCAAGTCTCCAAATCAGATTTAACTCGTCAGATTAGGATTTGAATTATTATTAGTGATAATTTCACAAAAAATGCCTTAACAATATACCAGTTTATCAATGCTCCACAATGCCCATAAACTTTTTCAGTAGCATTCATATTTCTACTATGGCTACCGATATTGTTAGAAGAGCAGCAAGCGCCGTAAAGAGAAGCAGCGTTATCATTGCTCCTCTCATCAGGCAGATAGATAGTGTAATTTACATGGATGATGAAAACCGACTTCTTCTGGAAAATCGGTTAAGTCGTGCGAAGGACCTCTTATTTGATATTAGAAATGAATTCGAAGATCAGCACAAAAGGACCCCAGATACTATGAGAAATTGCTTGGAAAGGATGGAAGTTGCGCTAGAAAATGGGAGAAATCTGATGGACCGCTCCCAAAGACAGAAGCAAAAGCGTTTTGGTTGGCTCTTGTGCAACCCCAAACTCTCTAGAGAAATCAGAGATTGGAAGACAGAGTTTGATGAGCTTTTTCAAGAGCTTCAATCCAGCTTTTTACTGTCTGCCAATGCTCCACAGACAGAGGAACTTCAAGAATATGGTCTTTTCGGATCAGGGATTCTATCTGCCCAATTTCAGCTGCAGAGGTGGCTTACAGAATCTCCCCATGTTCGCCTGATTGGAGTGTATGGGCTAGGTGGTATCGGGAAAACAGCATTGCTCAGAACTGTGTACGAATCCCGCAAGGTTAGTGCCTTCTTCCATGATCTCATCTGGATCACCGTTTCTCAATCCTATACAATTCTGGACTTGCAGAGTTGTATTGCTCAGAGAATCAAATTAGGCCTCCCAAGCAATTTTGATGTCAATAAGCGCAAGATGGAGTTGTCTGCATATTTCAAGAACAAGAAATTCCTTTTGATTTTGGACGATGTGTGGAGTGTAGTGAATTTGAAAGATTTGGGCTTGGAATTCGCCGAGGGGAACGATTACAATGGCAGTAAAGTAGTATTCTCTACTCGGAACAGAGATCTGATTGTAGAATTGAATGCAGATGAGGCAATGAGAATACAACCCCTATCCTCTGAGGATGGATGGGAGCTGTTTTGCAGAGTGGCGTTTAAAGACGTGCTTGTTCCGCATGACACAGATGAGCATACTGCGAGACAAGTTGCTGCAGAGTGTAAGGGTTTGCCTCTGCCCATAAATGTAGTAGCAGCATCCATGATAGGCAAAATTGATGTAGATGAGTGGAAGCTTCTTTTATCTCATATGAAAGCAATTCCCAATTTCCCCACTACTCATCCTCGTTTAGATCCAGATTTGTATCAGCAATTGAGATGGAGCTATGATAGTTTACCCAATGTTAGCCTGAGAAATTGTTTTCTGTATTGTGCCCTGTTTCCTAAGGATGAAATAATTGAGGTGGACAACCTGGTGGGTATGTGGATCTCCGAAGGGCTTGTTAGCATGGACAGAGGGAGAAGTTCTGTACAATTACTGGTAGATAGTTACCTGTTCGAGCCACACTGGGGCTCTCATGAAGACCGCCTGTTGCAGTCAGGAAAACATAATTTCTCCAAAGTTACAGTTAACAATGTTCTCCATGAAATGGCAATCTATATCGGAGAAAAAGAGGAGAACTGTGTCTTTAAAGCTGGTCAAATGCTTCAAGAGTTCCCCTACAGGGAAGCTCACGAATATTGCAAAAGAATCTCAGTTTTTCGCAATAAAATTACAAGTATGCCGAGGGAATTGAGATGCCCAAGACTGGTGAGTCTGATCCTAACTGAAAGTGTAAAATTGGAACATGTTTCAGAGGCCTTTTTTCAAAACCTGGCCTTTCTTAGGGTTCTTGATCTATCAAAAAGTCCAATAAAATTGCTGCCAAGCTCATTGTGGCAACTCAAAGAACTGGAGTTTCTCAATTTGAGTTCGACCGAAATAGAACATGTACCTGAAGCTATCAGTAATCTTTCTCGGCTTCAGGTTTTGGATCTTTCAGCATGTACAAAGCTAAAATCATTGCCAAGTGAGATAGGAGAGCTTGTAAATCTGAAGCACCTCTATCTAGATTCCTGTGACAGTTTATCCGAAATTCCAGATGAGCTTTCAAGGCTCTCTAATGGTGACTGCAGTTTTACAAGGTTTAGCTCTGCCCGAATTGACGTGGACTTGATTAGTGTATAGAGAGGAGGATTAATATCTAAACAACGAGTGGCAGTGTAGTGAGTTCACTACCTCGCTGCTGTGAGTTTCATTCTCTCCACCTTTGAGTTGCTAAATACTCTCTGCAACTTGAACAGTCTGAAGGTAACTTCCAATTCAACCTTGTGATGCATTTCATTGTTACAAGTTTGTCAGAGTTTTTCAATTTTTGGCCATGGCTATTGTTGTGTCCCATTTGCTCTGATTATTATTACAGCTTTCCAAGACAGACTGTTGAACTTGATTCCATGTAATATTATGTTTGGTTGAATTTTTTAGATATATAGAAAATAAGTATAGTTTTTTATTTAATATTATATTTAATTTTGAATAGGTGTTTATGAATACTATGGATTCTATTTGAAAATCAGAATGGTGTTATTGACAATTTTTTCAGAATTAAGCATTAAAACGTTAAAAAGAAAACATGTAGCGAGGAAAATAATGTTTAGTAGCCGGGAATTTTTTTCACATGGAACATAGATGTTTCTCTATGTAATTTGAAAGGAAAATTGTCACCATGTTATGTTTCAAAGAACATTATACCATATATTTTGCATTGGTTTTTTCATTGCATATAGATTATATAGGGATAAGATTCATGGCTTCATACTAAAGGCTTGATTTTATATTGGGTCATTGCAAGTAGTTGATGTAGTTTTATCCAATGTGAGATTGATAAAGAAAGTAAGGCAAAAATCAATGGAAAGAGGTAATGATCCATTATTTATTCAAAACGTGTGGTGTTAATTCCGAATCTCATTCTAGTTCTCTTATTCCAATCCTCATTCTAGTTCTTCTAGCAAATGCCCCTTTGACACCTCAAATAGCTCATGTTAGTAAGACCTTCAATGTCAAGTTTGGCTTAGCAAGAACAACCTTAGATTATTTTTAACTATAGCTACATCATTAATGAGTCTAATGTACATCATTATGTTGATTTTGAAGCTCTTGGGACAAGATGATGAAATTTCTTATTTGCCATCGTGATGTCTCTACTAAATTTGCAGGCATATATATTTGAAGTGTCTATCTATTATGTGTTTGCCAAATGTTTAGACTATTGATTTTGTGCTCCATCCCTTTGAGTTGGATATCCTTTATTTTTATCATAGACTAGTTTGTAGTTTTATTATTTCACACAAATTAGTAGTCCAATTTTTGTGGTTGTTTCTTCTTTATTTTATAGTTATACGTTATTTAATTTTTAAATATATTTTCCCTCTTTTCCATACATCATCCATCACCTAGTCAATCCATCCACCACCACCACTAAAAAATATACAAGAAAATAAATTAAAAAGAAAAAAGAAAAAGAAAAAGTATGCACCCATGCATTGTATGGTCAATGCATCTCATAGAGAACAGGATCAACTATATTGATCAATTACCTTGTTTGGTTGAAGTGAACATGGAGACATAGCGATGGCATTGATTAGAAACTATGTAAGACCACTTAGACATGGTTGGAATGGTTAGAAGTGCCAACCTTTCTTAGAGAAGGGGTTGAGAAGATGAAATTAATTTTGGATTAAGATATAAGAAATCGCCAAGATGGCCAAGAATAACATATTTATGTAGCTTGATCCTACTTAAAGGGTTGGTGGAATTATTGATCACAAAGGAGACTGTGAAAAAGACATGTGAAGAGACCAAATTGCTCATTATAATTCTAGAAGGAATCAAACACTCCTGAACACATTATAAGCGTTACTTGAAGCCTAATGTTTGGTATTCTTGTTCGGTTATGTTCTTTATTCTCTAATTTTAATGGAATATTATATCAAAATTTAGATATAAGAACAATCTAGGTCTAGATGCATATCATTGAGTCTTTCCAAGTAAGGGAACTACCAAATTGATGTTAAATTAAAGGTTATATTTGACTAACCTATCCTTGATCTATAAAGAGGATCATAAGGGTGTTCTTTGATCCAATCAAATGAATTCAAGTTTTCCACTTCATCAATTGTTAACAAAACCTTGTGATTTGTCAAATTTTTAGATAATTTATTGTCGTCATTTGGAGGTGTTTCCTATAGTACTTATCTCTATCTCTTTTAAAATATTAAGTTTGCATGCATTTGAGGTTGGCATATGTTTGCAATCTAATTTATTGTACGTTCTTGGATAAATGTGTTATTTTTGTAAATCAATAATCATGACTTGTATTGTTACATGACTTGTTGGTTGATAAGGATTTTACGTTTTAGTTTTTAACACATGTATTTTACATGTCACATTGTATTGTTGTAATAGAGTATTATAATGGTTTGGCCTTATGAAGCCTTTGGTTTCTTGTTCTTGTGGAGTAGTTGAGATAATATCTCTAACTAGCTTTGTTATTGTGCTTAGTTGCTAGTTGTAGGATCTTATTGATATTTTCTCTCTTAATTTGTTGAGTGGGTTTTCTAGATGTAGAGTTATAAAAGCTTGTGCTAGGATTAACAGAAAAAATAGCCAAAGATTGGTTGTTTCACTTAGGTGTTAAACTCAAGAGTGGGACTTCCCATATAATTGGTATTAGAGCTTTCCGATCCAGTCAAAAGTTGGGGTATTTTCTCTTTGTTTCTCTTTCATATTCAATTTGAGTTTTGGTTTGATTTTACCAAGTTGCAACTTCCTAAAAATATTCTAAGTTGTTTTGAGGTGCAATCTCTATTGTTCTTCTCCGTGAATTTACTTATTGTATTACTTATGAGGGTTTGGCATTTGATATTTTTAATTGGATATAGCTCACTTCCACAACCAATTCATGCAAAGGTCCCTATTGTATTAGATAATTTGTTTTGTAAGGGATATTTCCCATTGTGAATTTCGAATTGGATCTCAATTGAATTCATAAAATAAATTTCAAGACATGTTTTCTTTGCAATTTCACATGATAAAGTCTCTCTCATAAATTCTTTGATCAATCTCTTAGTTTGATTTTTTCTCTCACAAATATTGTGATATATTTCTCTCACACAGATGGTCAATCTTTTTTTTTTTTTCTTGTTGCACTCATTGGGAGATATGTTGAATTCTAATCCCATGTCAAACTCTTTCTTTTCAAATATTTTGAAATTGATATCCACCACTAGCCTACACCACCTACCTTAGCTAATTTGAAAATGGGGCTCTTAGGCTTCTTGCCTAACTTACAAAAACCTCTCCCACTTCCAAAGCTTTAAACTTTCCCAAGTCTTAATGATTAACCAATGTGGAATTAAGAAATGCTTGAAAATATGGGTGTATGCTTGTATTTGTTTTCAACTGATTACTTGCTTTAAAATATGTTGTTTTAGCTGATATGTAAATGTTCTTGAACATAATATATAAATGCATATACAGTAAACAATGTAGCAATAAACAATCACACAGAAACAACAATTTAATTTGGAGTTCACCCGCAACTCTTGGGCTACATCTCCGTGAGCTCTAGCCAACTCAACTAGGCTCTTTAGGATTATGGTATAAATCTTTTTTACAACTCTTGGCTTAACTCCTGCTGTTTTACACAGAAACAATGGGTTCAGACACCATGCTATCCCATGGCTCTTGAAGCTCTAGCTCTTGGCTCTTGGTTCTAGCTCTTTGGCTCTGACTCTGGCTCTTCAGCTCTAGCTCTGGCTCTGGCTCTTCGGCTCTGTCTTCTTTGTCTCTCTATCTGTTACAACCCTCTTGGCTTTTCACTTGACTTCCAAGTGACTCCCTCGGCTGCCTTTTTGCTTCTCCGTTGCCCCCTTCACCTCAGCTTCCTGCTTTGGCTTCACTGTCAGCAACAAACAATCAACAACAACAACCTAAACAACCAACTAACTATGCTTCTATTGTTCTATCGCTTTTAAAGCCAAATCAGCGTTGTTGGTTCATTTTCGCTTCTTGACTTTTCATCTGCCAGCCACAGTCCACTCAAATCCCTTATCTGAGCGTTAGCAAACATTGCTAAATGCCCTCAAAGATGGATGCCACCTATTCTATAATGGAAAGAGCCACCGACAGTTTAAATCCTTCAGAAACAGTTGTTCCCTGTTTACACAGAGAACGCTATAAAACACGGGAAAACCCATAGAAAACATTGTTTATCGGATTTGAAATTTTCATAACTGCGCTTTATATGCCTATCGGGTCCGCCTGAATTCGCTATCACAAGTCGCTTCAGCCTTGTTCCAAGGTTTCCCTTTGTATTTTAAAAATATGTTAAAACACTAAAATTCCGCAAATATGGCCTTGGGCAGATTTGAAATGACATTCAATAGCCTTAAGGAACCCTTTCGGGTCCGGTTTATCGCATCGGCGCTTTATCCCTTTGTATTTCATTTAATAAATGGAATACGCAATTACAAAGGAAATTAGCACTTTCTGGACTTCAAAACATATGTGTTTTCATTAATAAACCCCATTGGGTCTGTATATATATATATATATATATATCGCAAGTCGCGTATCGCAGGGGACCCGGGGTAAGCCATATGGTGTGACTGATGCCAACGCCGATTGCAATCTACCAATATCGGCGATCGACACATCACGTGTCGCGGGGTCCTACCTTTGCCTTGTGGCATTGCTGATTACGATCCACCGATATTGGCGATCGGCATATCGCTCGGCCTGATCCCATCACATGTTATGCCTCTGATATCTGCATACTGCCATCGCCGATTGGATCTGGACCGTTGATCGGCCAGATCCAACGGCTCTTGTTTATTGTTCTGTTGACCTCCAATAGGCTCGATTTTCGCTGTTTTCTCATGTTTTTGCCTCTTTCCCAAAGAACAAAACAAGAACTTCTTTTTATGATAACTCCTTCATCTGAAGTCCGTTTTCGCCCATTCAAGTTGCGTTGGATTCAGAATGAGAAGATCTCTGCAATGAGATTATTTCTGAGAGCAGCCTGTGATTTTCATTTTCCTTTGATTTACAAAGGATTTGTGCCATTCGGCACCTTTTACCTCTTATATGAAGTCTTTTAGACTCAGAGGTTTATCCAGGATCCATTTTTGGATCATTAGCACTTCTAGCTCCTGTAACATTTGTTTGCTATCATAATCCACCTATGATCCTTATTGGATCATCATATTATTTTTCATTTGTATTGATGCTTTCAAGGTCAAAAAATTAGATAAATCAACTTATATGAGCAGTTTTAGTGGTGAGACCTAGTTTGTGGAATTGGGGCCAAAAACCTTCTAGGGCTAGGTTGATGCCTTAAATGGCATTTTCAGGGGTAAAACATAACCACTTGAGCAATACCCTTTACCACTATTCTACAATTGAATACTTTTCCAACCATGCAAAAATCTCTTCAATTGGAGTTCAGACAAAATTTATGCCTCTCATAAGTTGACCTATCATGATTGACTGCCATAATTTGAGAGGATGCCACATCAACCCCTGTTATTCATGGAAATTTGGCTAGCCATGTAATCCCTATGAATAAGACTCTAGAAAGGTCAATTTGTAACTCATATTAAGGGTTGAATAGGTCAAATTTAACCCCTAATTGGTGTAGTAATTCCTTGTAGATTCAAACTATAGATTATAATATGCTAAAAAAATTGACTTGAATCTACTCTACTCATCAGTGGAAACAATAATTGATCGATGAAATCACAAAACATAAAAGAGAGAATTCATTCACATATAACAAAATAATTTTCTAGGGAAATCCACAGCTAAAATCCCCTGCTATCTGTATATTGCATTAATGAGAAAATATGAGAAGATTACAATGATTTTCTCAAGCCCGAGCAACCTTTGCACTATCTCAATCTATCTCACTGCTTCCCAAATAAGCTCAAGCCAATAATTAGCCAAATATTCTTCCTGCCAAGCTCCTATTTCCTTGCAAATTTTCCTAGGGAATTAGCCCATATTTAATTGGGAAATCTCACAATAATGAATTGTGCAATCCTCACAGGCCTTCCTCTGATTGCATGCACCACTTGTACAATTCAAATGATTATACAACTAATACTACACTCTCCCTGAACTCCAATATCAACCGGGTCTTTCTCTGATCTGACATGCATGAGTTAATTATGAGTGAATATTCAGTTTACTGGTTGATCAGTGATGGTTACACCCCACTACCGGATCTCCCACTAATTCCTCCATCAGCTGGAACTAGTTTAATTGAATTTAACTCAGTTAAATTGAATTAAATAATTACAACTCAAAATAAACTCAGCCAAGGCTCCTAAAAAGTAGGAAACACTCTACATGACTCTAGCTAGACCCTCAACTCAAATTAACTGAGCCAACTAAGTCAAATTAACTTAGTTAATTATTACAAGTTGTCATGAGATGTGGCATTACAATTTAATTCCTAATTTAATTTAAATACAAAATTAAAGTAGGATTTTCTTGTTACATTTTCAACACTCCCTCTCAACAAGAAAGGGATTATCCGTTACCCCGACCCTATCTCTGTGAAACTTGAATTTGCATCTTGACAATGTCTTTGTCAAAATATCTGCATCCAACTCCTCTGTAGGAATATATTCTAGCAACATGATTCTCCTCTGCACATAATCTTGTAGATGGTGATATCGAATGTCGATATGATTGGACCGATCATGAAAAACTGGATTCTCAGAGAGTTTAATACAACTCTTATTGTCATAGTAAATCTTCGTAGGATCCATCTACTGACCAAATAACCCAACAAGGATCTTCCTCATCTAGATACCCTCACAAGCTGCTTCACTAGCAGTCATGTACTCTACTTCTGTTGAAATGAGTGAAATTGATCTCTGCTTCCTGTTGTACCAAGAAACTGTTGTTGATCCAATACTGAAGATTCCTCCTAATGTGGTCTTTCTGTCAGATGGACTCCCTACCCAATCTACATCTGTGAAGCCTTGAAGCTTCATTCACTTTATTTGTTTGTACCAAAGACCAAACTGAGTGGTGCCTCTGAGGTATTTCAACACATGTTTAGTTTCCTTCCAATAATGTTTGGTTGGCTTAAACATGGCTTGACTATGTTGGTTAACTGCAAAGCACATGTCCGGTCATGTGTTTAACAAATACAAAAGTGAACCCACAAGTTGTCTATAAATAGTAGCCTCCATTACTTCACTTGAAGTAGCATCTTTCTTCCTCCGATTACCAGCTAAAGGAGTCTCCATGGGTTTCTTGTTCTTCACGTGGAACTCTTCAGTATCTTGTTGGAATACTTTCCCTAAGATACAAACAGTTCCTTATCTCCTTGCCATACTTCCATACCAAGAAAGTAATGCATGATCCCGAGGTCCTTCATCTCGAATTATCTTGCAAGGTCCTCTTTGCAAGATTTTATCAGATTCTCATCACCTGTTAGAATCAAATCATCGACATATAATACTATAATCAACAATTTACCTTCAACTACAATATGGTAAAGGTTCGCATCTTCTTCACTTTTAGTGAAGCCCAACCCAATGAAATAGCTGTCAATCATGGTGTACCAAGCACAGGGTGCTTTTTTTAGTCCATACAATGCTTGCTTGAGTCTACACACATGTGAATCTTTGGTGAAGGTCTCAAATCCTTCTGGTTGCTCAATATACACCTCTTCCTCAATCACACCATTAAGGAATGTTGTATTCAAATCCATATGATGTATCTTCCATCCCATCTACGTTGATAGTGCTAGAATAGATCTCATTGAAGAGTACCTTACTACTAGAGAAAAAGTCTCATCATAATCAATTCCCTCCACCTAAGAGAATCCTTTGGCCACAAATATGGCCTTGTGTTTCTCCACACTCACATTTGATGCTTGATTTACCTTGTAAAGCCATTAGGAACTTACAACTGACTTGTCTGTTGGTCTTAGGACCACTTCCCAAACATTGTTTCTGATAATAGAGCCATACACCCATGACATCAACCCATACTGATTGTTGCATTGATTCCTTGAATGAGGATGTACCAACCTCTACGCTTGCGCTCATCAGAGCCATGTAGCCAGTGTATCGATCTGGAGACCTCCTCTTCCTGCGCCGTGATGTCGATGCCCCCACATTCTCTCTAGCATCATGCATCAATCTAGAAACCTCTCTAGTGTGCTTCCTTCCATCTATTGAAGTCTCTACATGAGTGCATGTTTCCACTCTCTTCTCCTCTGCATGTGGTTGCTCCATGTCATCTTGAGGTTCCTTCTTTGGAGCTAAAAGTTCCTCATCTACATGTAAATGAATATCCCTCTCAAGGGAACATCTCACGACCTTCTCTTCATCAAACTTCACATCTCTACGAACCACTGTCATCTTGTTGGATGGCAGGTACACCCGATAGTTGTGGGGTGTATCAGTGTACCCCACAAATATACCCAACTTAACTGTTGTCTCTATCATTTTCCATGCATCCTTGGTAACATGAAATTAGACAGATGAATGAAAGATCCTAAAGTGTGCCACATCTGGATTCTTACCTAAAAAAGCTTCTTCTGGTGTACTCATCCTGAGAATTCGTTGAGGGATTTTGTTCTGCAAATAAACAACTATGTTGCATGCTTCGACCCACAAGTGCAATGATAGGCCCTGATCATGTAACATCACCCATGAAGCTCCCACAATACTTTTGTTATTCCTCTCATCCACTCCATTATGTTGTGGGTTATGAGGTGATATTAACTCTCATCGAATGCCTTTTGAAGCACAAACGCTATTGAATTCATTTGACACATATTCTCCATCGTTATCACTTTTGAGAGATTTAACTTTCCTGCCAGTATATTTCTCGAAAAGTGCTTTAAATTAAAAAAAAATTAGTGAACATCTGATCTTTCTTCTACATGAAGAAAATATAGCACTTATGAGAAAAAAATATCAAAACATATTACACAATACCTGTTCTTGGTTGTGGATGTTATCGAGAACGGTCCACACACATCTAAGTGAACTCTATCAAGGATCGGTTGCACTCGAATGCCTTTATCATGAAAGGAAGCTTTGGTGTACTTCCCCAATGTACACCCTTTGCACATGTATCTCTGCTCTAGTGTACCCTTGGGAAGTCCTGTAGAAATTTTTTGCATGATCTTCAAAGCTCTGTGGTGCAAGTGACATAATATTCTATGCCACAACTCACCGATGTATCAACTCTGCACCTTCTCTGCTTTTGTGCTCAAAGCAACACAGTCTTCTACATCCAATTTGTAGAGGTTCTTCACCCAAACCTCGATCTTGAGGATATCTAATGAAGGAAAGACTTTCCCTTCCTAAATATCACATCGTAGCCACAGTCTTCCAACATGGAAACTGACATAAAATTCTTCTTCAAACCCAGAAAATACATTACATATTTTAATGCGAGAGGAGAACTAGACTTCCTCTGAGAGGTAACAATAACAATGTTGGTCATTTTATACCTCCCATCATCTCCCATCTCAATGTGAATCTAGAGGTCCTCCTCCTCCAAGTCACAAAATAACTCTTTGTTGCTGGTCATATGGAATGAGGCTCCACTATCCAGGTACCACACGCTACCCATCACTGATCTCACCATGCAAGCAATAAGGGTGAAATCCAATTCAAATTGTGAAGCAAGAGATTCACCTAACGCTCCTCCTGAGCACTTATTACCAACCTTCTTGTGCGAACACTTTGTGGCATAATGTCCTAGCTTGTGACAGTGAAAACATTTAATCTTCGGCATGTCCTTCTTCTTGCCAACCTGACTGGAATCTGATTTGGAATGGGATGACTTCCCATTCCATTTCTTTGCCTTTCCAACTAAGGCACAATTCTCTTCATCGTCATGCTTGGATGAGAATCCATCTCAGGTGTTTCATTGAATCTCTTCTTGTACCAAGTCATACCACAATTGGTCCCACTCTGGTAGCTTCTCCCTCCCATTAACTGAGTCTTGGTAGCTGTGCAAACTCTTGGGAAGGCCTAGAAGTGCTAGGCTCACCAAGCCATCTTCAAAAACTATAACATCGACACTTCCAAGATCATCCCAACATTAGGTGAACTTATTCAAGTACTTATATATTGAGTCGCCCTTCTCCATCTTGATCTTTCTGAGCTTGTCCTTTAGTTCCAGCTTCCGATGGTCACTATTGTTTTGAAACAGGTTTACCAAGGCCTTCCACATTGCAAATAAATTTTCCTTACCGTGGAGGTTCGATACAATATGATCTCAAACTCCTTATAAGATAATCCTTCTCACCTTTTCCACACACTTTCTCTACTCTGCCATCCCCTGGCTTAGGAGTATCTTTGTCTATGAATTCCTTAAGCTCATTATCTTCCAACACTACCTCCTATCCTGTCCTTCCACGCAATATAGTTCCAACTACCCTCAAGGGCATATTCGAGTCTCAATCTATAGAACAACATCCTGCTAGCTCTGAAGTATGATACTGCAAATTCGATTTTTCCTGCAAAATACAAACTCGTATTCTCCTCTTATATATTGATTTCAGTTCTGATACCATGTATAGATTCCTGTAGATTCAAACTACAAATTCTAAATTCTAAAAAAATTGACTTTACTCATCAGTGGAAACAATAATTGATCAATGAAATCACGAAGCATTAAAGAGAAAGAATCCAATCACACATAACACAATAATTTCATGGGGTAAGCCATAGCTTAAACCCCTTATTATCTGTATATTGCATTAATCAGAAAATTTGAGAAGATTTCCTAGACAAGCTCAAGCCAATACTTAGTTAAATTCGTTGCCTTCCAAGCTCCTATTTCATTGTGTAGTTTCCTAGAGAATAAGCCCATATTAATCAGGAAATCCCACAATTATGAATTGCGCAATCCTCATAGGCCTTCCTCTAATTGCATGCACCACCTATACAATTCAGATGATTATACAACTGAACTCCCTGAACTCTAATCTCAACTGGGTCTTTCTCTGATTTGACATGCATGAGTTAATTATGAGTGAATCTTCAATTTACTGGTTGATCAATTTTGGTTACACCCCACTACTAGATCTCTCACTAATTCCTCCATCATTTGGAACTAGTTTAATTGACTTTAACTTAGTTAAACTAAATTAAATATTACATCTCAAAATAAACTCAACCAGGGCTCCTAAAAAGTAGGAAACACTCTACATGACTCTAGTTAGACCCTCAACTCAAATAAACTCAGCCAACTAAAGTCAAATTAAGTTAGTTAATTATTACAAGTTGTCACGAGATGTGGAATTACAATTTAGTTCCTAATTTAAGTCAAGGGAAAAATCAAATTAGGATTTTCTTGTTGCATTTTCAACAATTGGTTATTAAGTTATGTTATAACCAAGCCACTAACAAGAAAAGGGGTTCCATTCTATTCAAGTGCATTTTGTTCCATACTGGAATACAGTTGCTAAGAGTGCATAAAAAGGGGGGGGGGGGGGGTGTGGTGGAGGGGGAAGGATAGAGAGGTTTTGTCTTTTGTAGTAGTCCATTGGGCATAAATCTCACTCCTTTGTGTTTTCTTCATTTCTATTTAGTGAAATATGGAAGAGAAAATTCACCTTCTAGTTGGGTTTTCTCCTAAAAGGGTTTCCTAGGTCTTGGTGTTCATTGTGATTGGTGTTTATTTTTTTCACTACTATCCATTTTCCACATTTAATCTATTTTATATATAAGAAGAGAAAATATTAAATTAATAAATCTAGAAAATTAAGGGAAATTAACCCTCATAGTATAGATTTAATATTCAACTTATTTATATTGAATATATTGTGATAAATTGTCCAATGAAATATCCATGACATTTTACAGATTGTATTAGTATCGATGCAAGTGTCTTTGGTATTTTGTGGGAATTTTTAGGGGATCCCAATCAATATAAGTATAAATTCATAAAATCCCAACCATGGATGAAGAATCTATTTTTAATAACCCTCAAGATGTGGTAGAGGAGAAATTTTCAAGGATGGAAAAGCATGCCACATATATCAGTCATAATATGAACTTGCTTATTATGGCACTGACAAACAAACTTGGAGTTGGAGAAATCAAGGTTCCAACTTAGAGGTTAGATCAGAGGGGGATCAAGGGGTCGGAAAGAACTAGAGGAGTCTAAGAAAGAACCCAGAAAATAACAACATAGTTTATTTGTCATGAACCATTCACAATCCCTATTGAAGATGGAAGTGAATGTTGACATCAAGCCATATCAAGGTGAGATTGAAGCTTTAAAATTAAATCACTGGATGTACCAATTAGAGGTTTATTTTAGCCTTCATCGCATATAGGAGGAACATAAAATTTCAATTACCCATTTGAAACTAGTGGGAGAGCCACGTAGAAACCTTAAGGCTAGAGGGGGATCCTCCAATGAATAAGTGGGAGGATTTTAATGCTTTTGTAAGTCCCAATTCTACTATATTGTGTATGTAGAGGAACAATGGACTTGGTGGCATTACTTTAGGTAGAGATAGGGTCATAGTGTATAGGAGTAAACCACATAATTCAAGAAGTTGGCAATAATGTTGAGTATCTCTTCCAAGAACCAAAACATACTCCTCAAGGATCTAGGGGGAATACATAGCCATATGTGAAAGAAAGTGATGTCATTCAAACCTAAAATGGTGGACGAGGCTTGCATATAGACATAATACTTGGAAAACATAGGCCAGGAGGAAGGGTAGTCAAGTGGTTCAAAGAAAAAGGAACACTAGGGAGATTCCAAAGGGGGGAAGAATAAGTGGAAAGGGGGAAGGACAAAAAAAAAATCTACAACAGACCAGAGAAAATATCCCATGAACTACTGCAACCACTATAACATTGATGCTTAAATGAATGAGAAGTGTTGGAAACTACATCCAGAACTAAACCTAAGGAAAATTATTGAACGTGATTATGTTTAATTCGTTGTAATTAATCCACATCCAATGAAGGAATCGAGTCAATCAATTCTCAAAAATAAATCCCTTATATTTTTATTATCACTTATGCACATGGAATTAAGGTCTTTTTTGCTAAGTTTGAAGCTTTATGCAATTTTCCTATTCCTTCTAATCTCATAGAGTTAAGGATTTGCCTTGGTCTTTCCAACTTCTATCATAAATTGAACTCTAGTTTTGGTAAATTTCATTACAATTATATCTTTTAATGAAGAATAAATTTGTTTTTCAAATGGACACAATATTACTCTCATTTTTTCAATGCTTTGAAAGAAAATTTGTGTTCTACACTTTTCCATGTTTTATTTGATCTCTCGCAACCTTTGAAATTAAGACTAATGCTTTACAATTTTCATTTAATAAATTTCAATTTAAAATGGTTATCCAATGGTTTCATGAGAATCCAAAAGAAACCATTCATTTGTGACAAAGAATTGTATGAATTACTTTGAGCTATCAAATATTAGAGAAATTGTCTCATTGAAAAAGAAATTATTATGCATTCTAATAATTTAACTTTGCAATTTATTCAACCTTGACAAAATGGTTAAGAAGCTCAAGATATGAAATGGGAATGAGGATTTCTTCAATAATTGCATTGCTTATTGAGTACAAAAAAGGAATCACAAATATGGTGGTTGATTTCTTGAGCCAACCACCTTCCTTTCGTGCCTTAAACATTGTTACAACTTCAAATATGGGGTTTTAGACTTAGGCTTCACAGTATCTAGATGATTCATATTTTGGGCTCATTTATAAGAGTCTCCAATTTCTGACATCTTCAAAAATAGTTCCTTTACAATATTTTCATATCAAGAAAGGATTATTGTATAAGTTTGGCAAGTTATGTATACCCTATAAACATCACTCCTCTTTACCCAAATTTTCACATTCTATTGAGTCTCTATAGTGTTCTCTTTCCAAGTGAAATAATGTTCATCATCTATAATGCTTCTTCTACATACCTCACATGTAGAGGGATATTTGAGGTATTGTGCAATTTTTTTCTACTCCAAACTAACTAATAAAAATCTTGGTTTGAGCTTCCCTTTACCCATCCATACCCATATTTTGGAAATAATTTCCATGGATCTTGTTAATGGCTTTCCCATAATTTTTCACTTCCATTATGGTTGTTGATAGATTTAGTAAAATGGCTAAGATTATTCCTTGTCACAAGACTAGTTCTGCTAGTGACTTAGCCCATCTATTCTTTGACTTTTTTTGGAGATCCTTTGATCTTTCCACTTGTATCATGTGTACTCATGAACCATATTTTGTAGGCCCTCTTTGTCATTCAATTTGTAAAATACTAAAATTCTCTATATTTTCCCACTACCTTTCATTAATAGACTAATGGTCAAATTGACGTGGTTAATTGTACTTTAATGCAAAGTATTCACATCCATCATCACACTTCTCTAGCTAAGTGGGATTTGAGTCTTACCCACATTGAGCATGCATATTTACCCACATTAAGCATGCATATAACTGGGCAATTTACTCCTCCATAAGTCACTCTCCCTTTCAATTAGGGGAATTTTGAGGTCTAAAATGGGCCTCCTAAGGAAATTGTAAAATAATAGTGGAAATAATAAAATTATATTAGATTACATTAACAAATTTTAGAGGGAACACTTGTTGGATGCAAATTTTGGTTCCTCATATAAGGAATACCCATGTTGCATACTTTTGATGGACCCTGCTACACAAAAAATGAGAAATACATGGAAAACGTGATTGCAATCACGATCTTTCATGTATTTCTCATTTTCTGTGTAGTAGTGTCCATGAAAAGTATGGAACATGGGTACTCTTTGTATGGGGAATTAAATTTTACATCGAGCAAGTACTCCCACTTGAAATTTGAGTAAAACATTAGGGAGATAAGTTGAAAATATGAGTTGAAAAGGTGGTTTTATTATTTTATTATTTTTTAATCTTTTTACTTTTTTACTCCAAAAATGGTGAATCATCCCCCATGGTTGACATCATAATCCTGAATCCTATTGGTTCTTATAAATTTTATTTTTGTTGTACATTTTTCTTGGGAAGCCCATTTTAGACCTCAAAATTCCTCTAATGTAGGTCTATCTCATTTTTAACCTTTAGCTCCTTATGAGTTTCCCTTATTTTTTTCCTTTTCCAAATACTCCAAATCTCAAAGAACAAGATAATGCATATACTTTTTGCTTAACACATATAGTTCCTCCAAGTTGAACTCATATAGATTCTTCAAAATATTGAAGAAAAGAAAAGGAAACTCATGATTCAATATCATGTATTGAACCATTTTCACAATATTGACAAAGTGTGATGATGCATTTGGACAAACACCAATTTTGGGACAAGGCATATAGTAAGTTTAAACTCATTCAATATTCCCCCACTAAATTGTTTAGAAAGTGTCTAATAATTCTTTCCACATTGATATTCAAGTTGGGAATTCATGATGTTGTCAATCTCATTTGCTCAAAGCATATCATGAGTTGATCTTGGAAATAGATATTCAAACCAATCAACTTGTAAATATTATTCCAGATTTTTAGATTCTACTTATTATAGATCAAAATTTTGACATAAACACTTACCAAACTCATCAAGGATCCTCCACTTCCTACCTTGTTGATAAGCAAGTTAACTTTTAAATTAGACTCATTGGATTTCTCAAAATCATATGCAACAATTCTCTCTTGAAAGGGTTAAAGGTAAATGCTTTTGTTATTGGGAAGAATGATAGGTATTCTATTTATTAGTTCTTAGCATATGTATTTTGCATATCAAATTATTTGTTAGACACCTAATCCTCTAAGGGCTGGTGTGGAATGTGTGCATTCAAATGGAGTCCAAGAGACTTTGGAATATGGAATTCAATGGTCATAACAATGTATTATAAATGTATATCTATGTGAATAGAAATGAAACACAAATTTTATCATTCATATCTTGCCTCCATTTATGTGTGTCTAACATGGTATCAAAGGCATATTCCTTCCTAGCCTACTCAATTGTGTGAGAGCCACAAGTTTGTGGCCATTTATGCCCTTAGTTAGATTTGTTGTAGTGTGTGTAGCAGTTTATGCTTTGTGTGTTTAATAATTCCTCTTTAGCATGCACAATCTATTTCTACTTGGTTTTTTCTCTCAACGTTCTCTTTGCATATTTTGGACGAGGCCAATTGGAAGTCCATTCTGCAACCATAGCCCACTAGTTGTTCCAACTTATCATACCACTGTCATCTCAGTGCATTATACTCATTCTTCTATCCATTGTGTATATATGTAATTATTGTTTTTAGAAAACCATTTTTTCTTACAGTCGATAGAAATCAGTACTCTTTATGAGTTCAATTTTCTCTCTCTAAATTTTCTGCTGTTACTAAGTGCACGATATTGCATTGGCTAAAATTTCATTAAGCTTTAGGTTAGAAATGCGTCTTCCATTGTGAGTCTTGCCATCATCCAGCAATAGATGTGTTAATAAAAAACAGAGGTTATCACCAAAGGTAACCATCTCATCTATCTCTGTGATAGTATATCCCAGCGCCTCTCTCATCGCAAGTCGACCAAATGCCTCTCCCATCACAAACGTTAAAAACAATTGAGACTCTAATCGACTTA
Source organism: Pinus taeda (assembly GCA_000404065.3). NCBI lineage: Eukaryota > Viridiplantae > Streptophyta > Pinopsida > Pinales > Pinaceae > Pinus > Pinus taeda. Next base: position 99,594 of record APFE030765820.1, read on the forward strand.
TGTTATCATTATTAAACAACTAACAATTCTCAGTGGGCTTCTCAACCACTACTTGTATGGTTTTATTTCTCACTATGCATTTATGTGTTAGGTTTTTTGCCCTGCCATTCCCTGCCAACTCTGTAAACCCTAACGCTTGTTTACTCTCGAAGCCAAATAGCTACAAACTTTTTGAAACAGAACGCTGGTCTTAGCTGCCTTGAATAGCACTTGTCACATCTTAAACAATGCTCCTCTTTCTTACCACAATCGCTACCAACACTCTTTCTAATGTCTCTGTCACCTTCCTACCTTGGCAGTAATGCTTCTGCATCTTTGTTTGTCTCTCCAACCCTGTCAACTACGTCTTTTCTGCTTGAAATGTTACCAACTCTGTGTTTGACTACAAAGTGGTTTTGGAACTTTGGTTGCATAGAACTAAATGAAAGCTTCTTTGTGAATAATTGGAGACAATGAAAGTGGAGCTAGGGCAACTTTCTTGAATTCGCTGGACACATGTTTTACAGTAGGGGAGGATGAGGAACAATAGGTCTCCCAAACCTTTTTAAAGCAATTAAACTCCACTTTTGGCACAAAACTATCAATAGATATTAGCGAGGAAAGGAATTTGTTTTTATGCCAAATCTGTGGTCAACATAGAGAACCAGGCTTGAACACTTGACCTCAATTTCTCATAAACCTACGCAATAACCAACTTCACGATTTTTCAAGGAGTCACAGCGTTTCTGGGAAAAATCCATCACTTCCCAATGTGTGAGCCATTAACATTATTTATGCACTTTTATCTCTGGGTCATTACACTCTTATCTCGGGGTTGTTGTAAAAGAGCAATTGTGTACATATGTATTAGGTTTTCCATTCCATATAACATCGATACAACCCTGTCAGGTCTCTATATTTGCGTTAAAATTTAGATTTTGTTAAAATTCAGAGGGTAAGGTTCGACAACCATGCTCTACTCGCCTGAACAAATATATACATGCCCAACTAATCAATGACTTCTAACATGGCTATCAGGCAGGATAAGCAGTGGATAGTACTTTCCATTATGGATTTTTCAGCAACGTGATCATCACACCAACAACCAAATCCCATCCTGTGATTTATCTGACGACCGAGATCCTTAACAATGGGATAAAATTCGACTTTGTCACATTGAATTATGTCTATAATACAATGAATTTTCTCCAGAATGTATCTCCTCGTAGACCACAAATTGAAACAGTCTCTCGATGGATTTGGCTACTTCGGTCTACACTCGTGTAGCGAAAGCCTCTATGTGCTAGATAACACACGGTTCAATTTTCTTCTCGGTCAATGTGTAGTAAGCAAAAGTTTTAAAACCTTTTTTTATCTTTGTCCCACTATCAATTCCTATACATTAACTAATTATTTCTCGTGAGAGTGTGTGGTGGCTCAGATCGTGCCCATGAATGACACTCTATTTGGCTTTAGGATCTGAAGGTTATAATTCGATATTCATTTAGATCTATCAATTACCAATTTTTTTTAGTTTTAAGATTGGGATTTGAGGTTGTTAGAGGGGTGAGGTGTTGCTACTTTTTAGTTCTAGTTGTAAAGCAACTATATCATTTCCCTCATTAAATGCATTATGGATTTCTATTTTTCAAATAAATAAGTACAGAACAAATTGATCGGCACACTCCTTCCAAGAATTGATGTGGTTGCCAATGAAGATCACAAGTGAATCAACTCCCCGGGAATGAGTTATTCTTTTGAGGTGCTTGTTTGTTTTGACAAATCCTTTCAACACTATTCCAAAAGTAGCTAGAAGTTGTATGAAGGCCTAGATCTCTAATGATTGTCCCACTTATATTAGTATTGAGAGCATATTGTTTTCTTTGAAGAAAGTGCCAAGTTTAGAGAATATTGGTTCGTACCCTAGTCAAAGAATTTATTTTTTTGCTAATACAATGGCCAAATTTCATGATATATTAGAGATACTAAACACCCTAATACTTTTCCACTATTCATGGGAAGGTAAACATAAAAAAAGATGCTCTCTGTGACATTCAAATATGCCTACATAATGCACAGGATAAGATTGAATTTTTGCAGCTAGAATCTAAGTTCCGACGAAATGAATTAAAACAGAAGAGTTTTCATTCCGAACATGTTTTTGTTTAGAAAAACTTCCATCAACAAAAACAATATGAATTTGATTCATATTTAGTGCCCAATGAAGGGGAATATTTTCATGTTGAGGTTCCACTTCCCAAGCCCGTCATCAGACCCTATGAAGAGCTTGTTAGCAACAGACACATAACATGTCTTGGATATGACAAGAAGGTGTCCTTTAATATTCCTGACTATTCCAAACCTATTCAGTCCTAAAGTTTCGGGTTTCTTCATGGCGGTTCATCTTCACCTTTTCCATATTCTTCTCCTCCACATTCGTAGCCAAAAGTTGTTAAATGCCAACATTGTGACCGAGTTGGCCATATGAGAGATCATTGTTTTGATCTTCAACCATGTGAGCATTGTCATAAAACCACTCATTATTCACATGGATGCTTCAGAAACAAACCTCCTACAAGAACAAAGATTCATCTTGGATGGATTGCTTCTTGGAAATGGGCTTCAACAACCAAGAATATCTTTTAGTCGTATGTTGGAATTTCTTCTAGAATATTAGAAAGGTTTTTAGTTAAGTTTTCCCCATCTTCTCACCTTGTATCTGACAAGGGGGGAATGGATGACCATCAGCAAGTTTCAAAGCCACATCAAATGAGCCTAAGCCACAACCTTCCATACTAGATTCAGAGTTGTAGCTAGAGACAAATCATGCCTGCGATTGGTGGTCAACCTTTAACCATCTATGCAAGGTTGAGACCTCCCTTTTTAGATTGAACTTCTCCCTTTTCAAAGAGTTGGGGACACTTCTTCTAGAAGAAGATTTCAGTTTCTTGCCATTTTTGGAAGAGTTCTAGGAAGTGCATTAGGCATTCCAAAGTTGGTGGCCACCCTTAAACTATCGTAGGATGTGACCAGGTGCTCAATATTTAGCTCAAAAATCAAAGTTATCAAAATGGCTTGAAACCTAAACAACCATGTTCGTCTCAGAAAAAAGGATCATAACGCAACTTGTTTCATCAAAATCCGAGTTCGTATGTGAAATTTATTGTGTTCTGATCACTTTGCTGAACATGCGAAATTTGCAAAAAAAATGCCCAGTCACTGCATAGTCAACAGTCTGTACTGCTAACATGGCAAGTGACTAGATAGGGTCAATGATGGTCAGTGACAAATCACAGATGGACAAGTGGCATCATTTCGTTGGGTTATACAGGTGGTGTGTTAGCGTGATCTTATTGGTTTATTCTTGGACCAGTGGAAGAATGCCACATGGCAAGCTCAGAGGCCACCACCTGGCACCTCTAAACGGCCTAGACAATCTCAGCAGTGGAGAATTTTTTTTATGGTGGAGGCCAGGGTCGAACCCGCGACCTCCGGCATACTGTCCACAAACCTTTACCAACTCCTCTACCAGATGTTTCTTACCCCATATGTTCTCTACACTCATTTAATGTTTAACGATGTGGGAGCGGGCGGTTAGGAGGGCCAACCCGCAGGACAACCCTCCACATGTGTAAAAAACATAAATGCCGATAGACACAGTTAAGTGTTAACCCAGTGAATAGTTCACCACACCGCAATAGTCTCGCATGTGATCACACCAAACTCCACAATGATTGGGCAGGTAGTTATGTTAATCGTGCCCCAAACAAACCTCTGACTGTTCAACATACCCCGTGTGAATGCATTTATTGTTAATTGCAGTCACGGTTTATGTTAACCTCGGTGGCTAGTTCCATAATTGTTAACGTATACAGTATCTGCATGTGAACGCAAAGGATGTTACACCAAACGGTTAGGCAAAGTAAATCAAAAACTATGGAAAAAAGTTATAAAATATGGTGCATAATTATAAAAAAATATAAACAGGTTCATACATGGTAGATCCCAGTCTAGTCACATGGGACGAGGGTCCAGTCACACGGTGGCGGAGTTAATGGCCATGAACACTAGAGGATGTGAGTCAACTTGCCAAAAAAGTGTCGAAGATATGGTGTTAAACCATATTTCAAACATATATGTTAAAGTCTGATGGAAAATATATATTAAAAAAAAAACTATGGCTTTTATACGACACGGAGGTGGCAACCATGTGGCTTGGTGATATAGCACGATAGGGATGAGAATGCACAATATGTGGTCTAGTCAACACGTCGAAGCAGGTCGAGGCCACCAGGGTTAGATGCCACGGGTATGTGGTTCTATAGATCGTCGAGTATGTGGTTACATCAAGTGTTATCCGGTGCTGAGATGTGTCACATGACACAGAGATGTGGGCATAATTAAAACAACATCGTTGAGTTGTTGCCATGACTGTTAGAGGTTGTGAACGTGGATTACTGAGTCAACATTGCCATGGGATATGCCATCGAATCATTGGGAACAAGTAAGGAGTAGGTCCATTTCACGTGGACAACAGTGTACGACTATGTGGCATGGGGTTACCGTTGAAAGTAGTTCACATGGATGCAGGTCGTCATAACACTTGACTGCCACATCAACCGCAGTTGAGTTCTGATATGGTATTTCGCCAAGTTATATGATAAAACTTTGGATTATCAATCTAACAAAAGGCACCAGTACAATCTATATGCACCATGAATAAACCTTAGGATAATACATTACATCAATGCACGAAGGATATTGTATTCGGTCCAACCTTTGTAAACCATATTCATCATATGGTTAGACCATACTAAAACGAAATTCACCAAAGTTAATAGTTGTTATAACTATAGTGCTAAGTGTAATATTTTTATTTCACCAAGTATAGGTTTGTCCACCTAATTAAAATAACTTGCCATGTATAGCCCGGTAGGTTTGAATCTAGAACTAGAACGAGGAATTATAAAAGGATTAACATTGCACCACTACATAGGGAGAGTTGAACAGTGAGATCCAGAACAAATTCATATTAGTGCCTGTAATGTTCATTTGAGCATATCTTGGTAATCCTTAGGCTTTTTTTGTGAATGGAGATAGGCCTTGGAAAGTTGAGATAGAGGCCTCCTTTCTAACAGTCACCAACAATAACTCCATGCATAGTTCAGTTGGGTGAAACTCTATGTAAAGAAGCAACTCGAAACCATTTCAGAGGCAAGAAGTTGTCAAGTTAGTTTTTGGCTTTCTAAAAGCATCTGAATGATGATTTGGAAACTTGTAGAGCCGAAACGGGGGCTTTGACACGTTCCATATTGAACAACCGTACTTGTTTGTTAGTAGAAGTAGTGAATTCCACATAATTTTTTACCTGAATTGTGTCACTTAGACGAGTGGAGACGGGGTAAATAATCAATGTATTGATGAAACTTGAATTCTCGATTTCAGTAGAGGTCAGAGTTATTGTTAGAGACTCTATGTTTTTGTTGTAAATGACAAGTCCTTTGTAGAATGTCAAGTGAAATTTTGAGAGTTTGCTAAAGAGAGCATTTCCATACTGGGGAAATAGCTGCAATTGTATCAACAATTTTGATGTACCTCTTCTTATTCATTGAAACACAAGCATCCTAGCCTTGTAGAGCAGTCCCAAAGAGATAGCCCGAGGGGGGTGAACTCTGCCAACAATCTCGATGTCTTTCTATTTTACATTGCATGCTTATGTGCGTCATGTGCTTTTTGGTTAACTTGTTCATATGTATTAAATTACTACTTTGAAAGGCCCATTTAAAACTTGCCAAGTGTCAGGTAGCGATCTAATTCCACAATTTCATATCAACTATAATTTTCTTTTGTAGTGCAAGTCAGTAAGTAAGGCTCCCTACCTGGTTTGCATTGTGAATTCATTTATTTCTTACTTAGATTATCTAATTAGATAATTTGTATTTCTATTTATCTATAGATTAATATTTTAATTCTCTGTAATTTTAGTTCTTGAACTTTCATACGTTCTTTATTGCAAAAGTGTGGATTCCCTATAGAGGTTAGGCACTAAAGGTTGATGAACAAAAGTGATTTTTAAGGAATTGCAAAACTATATGATGCTTATGCAAAACAAAGTATTGTGATCAGAGACCATAAAATTGTTTTGTAAATGTAATCCTAGTGATCACACAAGCCTGTAGCATTTTACTTTCTTCCTAATTGAATTTTATCTTTTAAGTGTAATGTGTGGATTCCCCCATACAAAAGTTAGGCCTTGAAGGTTGAAGAATGAAATTTCTTCTTAATTAATCATAGAATCATTTTATGACAAACAATGGAATATGATTGGAGTCCACAAAGTTGTCTTGAAAACATAAGCTCATTGATCCAACAAATCTGTGTATCCCTTTAATTTTCAGTATGATAGTTCATTTTATTGCCAATGCATGCCTTGAAGTATTAGATTGTAAAAGTTCTTTCATAGCTTGAGAATAATTTATGTACTAGATCCACACATACAATGTTGGTGTTTAAAAGTTTATGACCATAGATTGACAATTAAATATAACAGAATTTAAGTAGCTAAATTTCTTAACAATAACCTTCTCAAACTAAAGGAGGTTGTATATAATCAATTTTGAGCAACCTCCTCAAATCAAAATAGGTTACTATAATGTAAATTTCCTCAAATTTGATGCAGAATCTAGGAACCCTTTCCAAATTTAACAATAAGGGGTGACACCAAATCTATTTTAAATATCCTTCTCAAAAATCAAGTTTGAACAACCTCCTTAAACACATTTAATGTGGATAAACTTTCGAAAATCTAGGAAACCCTTCAAATTTGAGGATATAATCTTAATATGAGGCATGTCTATCATAATAAACACATTTTAATTGAGAAAAAATTACAAAAGGACTCATTCTTCCTATCTATTTAAAAAAATCTCAAGAATTTTACACAATCTTCTCAAATTTGAGGAAAAATTCTATAGTATGCCTACCATATATTATTAGCTATATTATCATAATGCAATAAATTGATAATTGTTCTATAGCTAATCGTTAAAACATAATAATGATTACATTATAAATAATTGCCATGTGCCTAATGATATAATATTTTTTATTATAATATAATCTAAATCTAATAAGATATATAAGTATATTACACTTTTATGGAGGCATAAAAAATGACCAATAGTTATACAACCGTGTTTCTTTCCTAAAGGAAAATATTCAAATATACAAGGGCTTTCCATAAACAAGTGTCATCATACAACAATTTAGGTTTCCAAAATTGGCTATGGCTTTAAATAAATTATTTTATTATTTGTTGAAAAACTATGAAGATGTACAATACATTTTTGCCTATTAATTGAAGAGAGTTATTTATTTTTAAACTTAAGTGTAGAATTTTGATATTAAAATTTATAATATATATATATAATATTATATTTATATATATATATATTATATATATATGTATATATATTATAAAGAACGAGTAATATCTATGATAAAATTAGTTTCAATATCTCTGTATAGATTCATTTTAACGGGAAATCTATCAACTGTGGAGAGGGATTAAATCCCTTATGTGTTAATTTAATTTCTTTTAGAGGGTAGTGTACATTTTTTCATTGTTTAAATTGCATCATTAATGTCTTGAAAATCTGGTTGAGCACTTGGATTATGTAGAGTGCACAACTTAAACTTACAATTCCAACAAATTTTTACTACATTTCAAATGACTGAAAAATATACTCCAAA
>APFE030765831.1:0-17463 GCA_000404065.3 Pinus taeda
AATGACAAAACCTCCTTTTTATATATAGGAGTCTAAGGAGTCACAATATAACCCAGCCGACCTAACAATAATAATATGAAGCCACAATAGTAACATTAGTGGGCTTATATGGGGTACAATAGTAACAATATGTGAACTATGTGGGTACAACAATATAATAAGTGGGTTTTACTAATAACAATAAGCGTTACACTAGTAGTATAGAGGCCTAACATCATTACAAGTGACCTTGACAGGTCTGCTTAGAACTCTTCAAAAATCTAAATGCTGCTGGAATTAAATGCAAGTAAATATTTTTTGCTGCGCTGGGGGCAGCTGAATCGGAACAGGTGACGAGGTGGCCCTTGGGGACCAGATGCGGTGCTGCTGGAGTGAATGTGCTTTGGGGCTGCAGTTCGGCTTTGGTGCGAATTGAATATGCAATTATTATGATTTGAGAGCTTCAAGTAGCTTCGCTCTCCTTTTGTGAATCTACTGGAAGATATTCAATTTTCTCTTGCTTTGGGCCGCTGCTCAAGATATTCTCTGATACACTTTGCCGCTTCATTGATGGTTTCCGCCGTCGATTGATACTCTTTGACACGCTTGAAGCCTGCCGATTTGATTTGATACACTTTAAACTTTGTGAATGATCTCCTGTTGTCTTCAAACTGGATCCTTTGGCACGATTGGGCGATTTTCAGGCTTTTTCGGCGCGCAGTGGGCTCTGCAATTAGAAGATTCCCTGAAGATTCCTCGAAATGGCCTATTTCCCGTAGCGTCGGAAACTTCCTCTGTTTCTTGATTTGGAGCTCCGAAGTGCGACTTTTCTCCCCGCACGAAGCTTTTTTCGGCTTTTCTGGCTTCTGACGTAAGCATGGCGTCGGCTGTACGACGGATGACGTCAGCTGTGGGTCCCTGTTACAGCGCGACGTGTTGAGATATTGGACGGACTGTGGTGAACAGACTCCGATGCGATATCGCGACATCGCGTCGGCGGGGAAAGAGGGGGATCATTGGGTTGGGCATTTGGCGCTTGCGACTGCCGATATGCGATATCGCGATATCGCATCGGCGGGGACGGAGAGGTGGACGGATTGGACTTTCGGCGTCTGTGATCGCCGATATCGCAATATCGCATCGGCGGGGAACGGATGGGCAATGTTTTGCATGAATGTGAGAGTGCGAGGTTGCGACGCGAAAACAGTTTTGAAGAGAAAAGGTAAGTAAGTGGTTGTGAATTTCATATAATGTTTCGGAAGGGGTCCGACTACCTCGGGGGAACTTTATACTTTGGAAGGAGTCCATCGTATTTGGGAGGTGGTTTGGGGGTCGGGGTTCTTGCTTAGTTTTTGATAAACTGAACAATTCCTGGGAGTTGATATGGTTATTTCTCAACCAGGGGGAGGGATATTATATAGGGGAATTTACTTAATATTAATAAGGGGATGGGAAAAATAGGGAGCTAAATAATAATGTTAGTGGTTAATATGGAGATGGTAAGAGAGCGCTAAGTTCGGGAGAACTTAGGTCGTTACTAGGGGGTAGGACCATACGTCAGGAGAAGATATGGAACAACTTTGAGTAAAGCAGATCTTTCCTCAAGCCAGAGTGATGAAGATGATGAACTGAAGAGGTGTCAAGCAGATCTTGACCTCTTTTGGGGATGTTAGTTAATGATTGGGGAAAACAGAGAAGGGGAGTTAGTTATACCTCATTTGAGCCTTTTTGCTTACAAATCATTGTTGATTATGTTCTGCATGATATGATACCTGAAAGCTTGGAACTGGTCAACAATTCAACAGCCTCAGGACTACCTACCTAGCCTACTTGCCTAGCATTTTTTCTTCTTTTTCTTGGGGGTGCACTTAGACTTGCAAACCCATCATACATTTTTCTTTTGATGCTTTCCTATCTACATACTACCCTTATTTCTTCTAGAGCCCAGATTAAGCTGTTGGGCTCTTTTGTTTCTCTACCTATCTAAGAATCTCCCAAGATTAAACTGTTTGGACAGATTTACAATCTCTATATTCTAAAACAGGAAATTTAAACCTAGGGAGACCAAGATTAGACTGTTTGGACCTCCCTTTAACTAAAGTAGCGATACCGGGATAACTTTACAAAATTTGAAAGCAATTGAATGAACTTGAAGTAGCCTTCTTCATTTGGAGACTGTTTGAGCAAATATGGAGCATTGCAGCAAGCAAAGTACGACATATTTGGCCTGTGAAATGCCAATCATGAAAAATGCATACCTGCTGCAGCAGGAGCTAACACATACAATAATGGGTATTAGGAACCTTTGAGAATGAGTTTGTTTGAGTCACTTTTTGGGTGGAGTTGTAATACTCCCATCAATTGGAGTGATATGGTGAAACATGTATTGATTGGAGGCATAAATGGAACAAGAAATGTAGGCTATTAAAAAGATTTTGAAGGCAACACAAGACATGTAAAAGAGTTATGTGAATCAACATAGATCATTTAAGGAGTTCTAGGTTGTGGAGCATGTGTACTTGCGCATCAAGCCCAAGAAGAGCCCCTTGAGTATTGGATCATGTGCCAAATAGGCACCTCAGTATTGTGGTTCTTTTGAGATCTTTAGAGGATTGAACCAGTGGCCTATTGACTTGCATTTCCTCCAACAGTGAAATTCCATGATGTTTTCAATGTTTCATTGCTTAAGAAGTATGTCCAGGATGTTGATCATGCGATTGAATGGTCAATATTACAAGTGGAACTGGGGGAGAATTCAAGCCAGAACCACCATGCATATGCAACATAAACAACTCATGCTCCGGAACATAGCAATCGAGCATGTTAAAATGTAGTGGAAGCACTTTTGGCCCGATGAAGCTACATGGGAGATGGCTATCCTTAATTATTTGTTGGTTCAAGCAAATGAGTTTTTGCATATGTATATGCATATATGGATGTTGTTGTGAGCTGTGTTATAAAGCTCCAATACGTGATATGATTTCCAGTCTTTCATGTTGGTCATGGTTTGCATTTGTTGTTCATTGTAGAATATTGCATTGACCTATGTTATAAAGCTCCATGGGTAGTTTGTTTTGTTTTCCACGGTTTGTTGGTCATATGTGTCATAGAACACCAAGGACGGTGTCCCCCTAATGGGTAGAGGTTTCTAACAACCCTTGGTTGATTTTCTATGTAAATAAAATAATACCAAGGTCATGGGCCATGTATTCCAAGCTGAATGTTGGGAAAAACATAGTGATGGGGATCACTGGTGATTAATAAGTGGCCATGGAAATTGGGAAAGGAAAAGTGGCATTAATTGACATTTTATTTATGAAAATAATGGAAAATAGGAGACAAGGAAGATCAAAGGTCACAAAATTGCATGAGGAGGAAATTGAAGGAAATTAAGGAAAATATGAAGAAAATAAAGGCCTTAATAATAAAAAGGTTTATGAGGATCAGTTCACAACCTTTTTTTTGTTCAATGTTTGATATCTCTTATATTCTTTCATTATCTCGTACTCTTTCACACTTAGAGCATTCTTGGAGCATGATTGGATAACTCTATTATTCACTCTGATTTGGAGAAAGAAGGTAAAATTAAAGCTCAAGGGAAGAGTTCGATGAACAACTACAACTGGATTTCTTTGTAGGTAACAGGTTTCATGTGTGTTTTCTATTTTGATGTATGGATTCATGGTGTATGCATGTGATTATCTAGTTATTTTCTCTCATGGGCATGGAGACTTGCCTAGATTGATATTGGTTTTAGCCTTGCCTATCCATTTTCTGGACAACCATGGTGTTGTGGGTTTTTCTATTTTATTGTTTTTCGGTTGGCGCTCATAATTCCTTACAGTTGTGGGTTGGAACGAACATTTTGGAAGCCTCAGAACAACTTGGGTTGAGTTACTAGTCCTAGAGCCTAGGTTAGGAAAAATGCTCTAGAGCCCTTGGTGGGTTGAGTTACTAATCCCTGGAGTCGGGTTCGACAAATTCTATGGAGCCCTAGAAGGTTGTGGGTTGAGTTACTAGTTCCTAGTGTCCTGGACAACTTAGGTAGAGACTGATCTAGTTGGTGTTAGTGATGTTTGACTGTGAGGTGGAACCGATAGTTGAGGGTTGAGGTGGTTTGGCCTTTGGAAGCCCTGGTTTGGTTTATTCCATGAGATCCCACATTCATGCTTGGAATATGGTGCAGGGGTTGATGAGGTTCATCAATAGGTACATTATAAGGGTCATGATGCCATCCTCCAGCTTTAGAACCATCTCTTTCTCACATTTATTTACATTTTTGTTATATTATGCTTAGTGAGAAGGGTAAAAAATGTTTGTTATGTCATGTCGCCTAATATGGTTTAATTGCAGGAAATAGAGCAATTTTTTAGATGATTTCTATGCAGGTGCTTGGAGTAGATAGTAGGGAGAGAATCTAGGGGGTTGTCCACATATTTAACTCCCTCAATCAACCCAAGATCACAATATTCCCGCTCATCAGCTCGAGGTCATTGGATGCCAAACAAGATGAGGTCATTAGTCGCCAAGCAAGTGTAGTTTATGAGGAACAACATCCACCATTCATGAGTTGTGAGAGAAATATTGCTATTTTTTAGGGAGTTGCTAGTAGCTACCCTCTTATATAAATAAACATGTAAGCTCATTAGGATTCGAGTTTTGTTTTCAGCTAGGTAGCTATTGAGCTCAAGTACTTGGAAATATTATTTTTTACTGTTATGTGATGTATTAGACATTGATTCAATGATAATGAGAAATTGCTTATTGATTCATCGCTGAGTTAGTTCCAAAGGGTCAAGGCTCTTGGGTTTGGGCCCAACCCTAGTGGCTTAGGTCCCTTTTATGTATTTGTATATCTTCTTAGTTCGTAATGCTTATTAGTTTCTTGCATTTCATTGGAGAATAATCTATTAAATATCTGTGATTGCAACCTCTACCTCATCTCTCTCATGGGAGAATGAATAGAAGGATTTACAACCACAGTCCAAAATTATTATGTTTATGATTTCTTGGAAGAATATTTGTGTTAGCTTTTTTTGCATATGCTTGTTATAGCTTAGGAGTTGGCTTATTGATTAGATAAGAGTTTTGGCATAGATTAGATAACATTTAAATTCAACTCATCTTTTCCACTACTAGTTGTTTCATTTTGTCAATGATAAATGGGTATATGCATGTGATGATTGCAGGGATGTTTGGATCTATAGTCAAGGTCACTTTCACGATCTCCATATTGGACTTCCTCACCTTCTCTTGTGAACCCCAGATTTTATCCTAAAATTGTGTCCATGAGATCATTTTCCTTGGGCCACCGAGAGCATCCCTCTTAGTGCAAAACAAACCTTCCAAAGGCTCTGAGCTTGGCTAGGAGATTTGATCACCCTTCACTCATCTACCTCAACCTCCATTCACCTTTCCATACCTTGAAACCATCATTTCCACCTCTTAAACCTTCTCTCCAGCCCTCCTATAGCATTACAGGCCTTCCTGTAGCAATACAGAGCACCTGTAGCACATCTATAACAACCTGTTTCTTCACTAGTTTTGATCCTTGCTAATATTTGGACTTAGGTTAGAAGGATGTTGACCCCCAGTTGTGACTTCATGATCAAGGGGAGCTCTTAGGTCACTCCAACCCTCTTTTTCCTTCACTACAAAACATAATAGTGTAAGTTTCCTCATCATAGATTTGACACAAATAGAATAATAATTTACATGCAACCGTGAGTTAGTTAGATGGTACATATAATTTTGGATTATGGTTTGGTAGGTTAGATTATTTTCTGCAAATAGATCTGATAACTAGATGAATGATTGCAAGATAATGTAGTTTCCTTTCTGCAAGTAGTTTAGCTTTTGTCTTTTCTTGAATTGATTCAATAACATTTTCAAGTTGAAGTTAATATAATTTCCATTTTCATAGTTAGAGGTATCTTCTAAATTGCACCTTAATTAGATAGTTTTCATTCTAATTTAGTAGGAGGAATGGTCTTGGAGCACTATTGATCAAATGTCATGGTTAAGTGTGGAATGAGTAAAATCCCATATATTATGCATATAACAGTGTCACCTCGAAGTTTGTACGAACCTCGGGTTGATAAATAGAGTTGAGGAGCCCTTGGGAGTTGCAACACTCTTGGTGCAATACTAGGGCTCATCAATTTTTGGCGTCATTGCCGGGGAGGTGCCTAGGTAGATGCCATTTCTGCTTAAGAATTGTATTCTATTTTGCATACAGTTTTGAAAAAGTAAGATGAGAGAAAAAGAGAAAAAAAAATATTTCATGCCTCGTAGGAGTAGAGATACTCAAGGAAAATTCTTACCAAAAACCCCCACACCCTTAGGCAGTCAACCTTAACTCTTCTTCGGTAACTGTCAACTTCCCTCTCTGACTACAGGGGAGTTAGAATACCCTCTAGGTGAGCAACCTAAAATATTTGAAGAACCTATTAGGGAAGAAGAAGAACCCGCTTCACCTACCCAACCTATGGATGAAAACAAGAACAATGAAGTTTTCCCTATCAGAGAGACTAATCGAGAGGCTAGAATGAAGAATATAAGCCCTACTTCCCTTCCACACTTCCATGGATTAACCTCTAGGGATCCTAACACCTTCATGTTTGAATTTATTGTTGTATGTAGGAACTCTGACTATGTCTCTAATGACCATAAGTTGAAGTTATTCCCCTCTACCCTTAAGGATGCAACCTTGTGTTGGTTTATGTGTCTGCTTGGGGGTAGCATCATTACCTGGCCTCAAATGCAAGAAGACTTTAATGACAAGTACAAGGACTACTATAGGTCCAAAGAAACCAAGGAATAAATATTTAGAATGACTCTTGGACTTGATGAATCCCTAGAAGACTGTGAGGAGAGACTTCAACTCAGTTATAGGAGGGTCAGATGCACCCTTGATCCTGAATCACTCAAACTAGTTCTTCTTCGAGGGATCAGATAGGACATGTTGGAGACCCTCAACATGATGTCTGGGGGAGATATCTATTAATTATCCTATGATGAAATTAAAATTGTGTTCAAGAACCACTCTCGGGCTGCTAGAAAGAAGGGTAGGGCTAGTCTAGGGTTAGTCAGTTCCTCTCCTTCCACAAATTCCATCAAAAATGAGATTGGGAACATGTTGGTGGTTTTAAAAAGTGAAATGTTGCATACCTTTTCTTTACAAATGGGTACCATGCAGGTCAAGAGGAAACAAGAGGAAGCAAAGAGAGCCCTAACTATTTTCTACCCTGATGCACTAGAAGGCATCCTAGAAATGAATGTCCATTAAATGTCATAGAGATCTGCTGAGTCTATGAGGAAAGCCATGCCACAAATAAATGACCTAGTTTTCCTGGTTTAAAAGTTGTATGCCAAGGTGTATAAGGCGGGGTTGAGAAACTCTACTTTATAAATCAAAGGAGGCCCCGAGGACCTCAGCCATACCAACAGGGCATGCAAGGTGTATCTTACTCTTATTACCATCCCAACCAGAATGCACTCTTATTACCTTGGTACCCTTCTAATCATCCATCATGGTCCACACCTATCTCCCTAACCTCCTCAAGGTGACCTCATTGACCATATCCTTCAAAACCAACCCCCCAACACCATGCCTCTTGATGAGCTAATGAAATAATTTGAGAGTAGTCCTTGGAACGAGTTATGCTTAGTTGACCCAAGTCCTACACATGTCAAAGTTGTAGAATTTGGCCCTTCTAGAACCTTGAATACTAACCCCTCTCTCTCAGCCAAACAGGAAGAGAAATTGTGCAAGATGTTGAGAGAAAACTTAGATGCATTTGCTTGGAACTATAAAGAAATGAAGGGGGTGCATCGCGCAGTTTGTACTCATCACATCTACATCAAGGAGGGATGAAAACTTGTGCGCCAACCCCAGAGGAAAATGAACCCAGCCCTCAAGGACATAGTAAAGGAAGATTTACAAAAGTTGTTGGATGCAGGGTTCATATACCCCATCTCAGATAGTGAGTGGGTTTCCCCTCTAGTCCTATTCCCAAAGAAGAATGGGAAGTGGAGGATCTATGTGGATTACAGAGAACTGAACAAGGCCACTAAGAAAGAACATTTCCCTTTGCCTTTCATTGACCAAGTTTTAGATGGTCTTGTAGGGAAGAAGTTCTTCTCTTTCTTGGATGGGTTTAGTGGTTACAATTAGATCCATATCAGCCTCGACGACCAAGACAAGACTACATTCACATGTCCTTGGGGTACCTTTGCTTATAGGGTCCTCCCATTCAGTCTATGCAATGCCCCAACCACTTTTCAAAGGGTATTTCTAAGCATGTTTATTGAGTTTGTTCATGACTATGTGGAGATCTACATGGATGATTTCACTCCCTATGGGTGTGACTTCCTAGAGGCTCTCTCCAATTAGGGTAAAGTCGTGAGAAAATGCATTGAAATGAACCTCCCACTAAGTCTTGAGAAATGTGAATTATTAATGAATGCATGGATTGTCCTTGGCCATTTAATATCTCAGGAAGGGATATAAGTGGACCCAAATAAGATCACCATCATCAAAAGGGTCCCAACTCCTCAAAAGTAAAGGGATGCTAGGAGTTTCTTGGGCTTAGCTCGCTATTATAGGAGGTTTACTAGGGATTTTAGTAAAGTGGCTACACCATTGTTTGGATTGCTATCCAAAGATGCAGAATTCTGTTGGACAAGTAGATGCCAAGAGGCCATTGAGATATTTAAAGAGAAATTGATGCACCCATACTAAGGGGTCCCAATTGGGCTCTGCCTTTCCATATCCATACTGATGCATTAAATAAAGTTGTGGGGGAAACCTCGGGGAAAATAGATGATAAGTTACCCTATGCCATTTATTTCATTAGTAAAAATATGTCTAAGGCTGAATTGAACTACACTATCACTTAAAAAGAGCTCTTAACTGTTGTACACTCCTTAGACAAATTTAGGAATTGCATCACTAGATACCAAACTTTTGTGCATGCTGATCATACAACTATTAAATATATGATGAATAAGCCTGATGTGAATGCTAGAATCATTAGACATTTGTTATTGTTACAATAGTTTGATTTGACTATCATTGACAAGCCAGGAAGATAAAATGTAGTTGCAGATTTTTTTGTCTAGACTTAATTTGCCTGCAAGTGATGAAGGGATGGTCGAAGATCAACTTCTAGATGAGCACCTATTTGTTATTTCATTTCTCTCTCCTTGGTTTGCTGAAATATCCAACTACCTGGTTGCTGGGATATTTCCTCCAAATTTGTCATCGAGGGAGAAGAAAAAAATTGTAAGGAAAAGTGCCCTTTACACTTGGATTGGGGGCAATATTTTCAAACTGGGACCAGATCATATTTTAAGGAGATGTTTTAGGGAAGAGAATGTCTTTGACATCCTCTTAGCCTACCACGATGGGCCCTGTGGGGGTCATTTTGTTGCCAAGAGAACAACTTTCAAAGCTTTACACAATGGTTGCTATTGGCCCACTCTCCATCAATATGCAAGAATATATATCAGTAGATGTGATCAATGCCTAAGGATGGGGAAACCCACACCCAGGTATGAGATGTCTCTACAACCTCAAGTGGCCTTAGAGCCATTTGACAAGTGGGGCATAGATTTCATTGGGCCAATTGATCCACCATTAGGGCAGAAAAAGTACACCATTGTGTGCACTGACTACTTGACAAAGTGGGTCGAGACAAAGATTGTCAAAGCAACAACAAAGGAGAAAGTGGCTAAGTTCTTAAGGAAGAATATTTTCTACAAGTTTGGGTATCCAAGGGAGATAGTAACTGATCACGGGGCTCAATTCACATCACAATTGATTCAGAATCTCCTAAGGATGCATAGTATCAAACACATAACATCTACTGCCTATAACCCTGGGCAAGCAGATGTTACAAATAGGGCATTGGAGAGCATCCTCACCAAGGTTGTGAGTAGAAACAAGAGCTATTGGGTAGATAGATTAGTGGAGGTCACTTGGGCCTATAACACCACTTGGAAAACAACTATTGGGTTCACTCCATATGATTTGGTTTATGGGAAGAAAGCTTTTCTTTCTATTGATTTTGAATATAACACTTTGAGAATGACAACCCAATTGGCCTTAGATGTCACCAAAGCACAACAAGAAAGGCTACTCCAATTGAATGGCTTGGATGAGTTCAGAATGCAGGCCTTCCTCCACATTGAATTTATACAATTGCAAAAGAAGGCCTGGCATGATAAGGATATCAAGGAAAAGGTTTTTCAAGAAGGGGATTGGGCCTTTTTATATGATTCTACGTTCAAAGATTTTAAAGGAAAATTGATGACAAGATGGTTAGGTACATACTTGGTATAAAAATGTCATGAAAATGGAGCTGTCCAACTAAAACCATTGATGAGGAAGGTATCCCCTTACTTGTCAATGGTTATAGGCTGAGGTTATACAAGAAACCTATGTCTAAGGCATAATTCATCAGTACAATCAACAAAGAAGTAAATGTGAATGAGAGTTTCATAAATTCTATTCCATCGCACTTTTAGATATTTTTGTTGAAAAGAAATAGAAAAAAGATAAAAAAAAGTCTTGGATGAAAACCTTTATGAGGCATCTGAGGCTAATTCTTGGGTTGAAAACCTCTATGAGGCAGCCCAGGAGCAAAAAAAGAGAAGAAAAAAATAATAAATATCCCTAGGTTAAAACCTCTCTTGAGGCACCTAGGGCAGGCATACAGGTTGAAAAACGCCTCTGAGGTAGCCTGTGTGTTTGAAGAAAAGAGAAAAAACAAAAGAAAATGATCTATACCATGTGTATTGACCTTTTTCTTCATTTTGCAGGATTATATACAGTGGTAGATTCCATGGCTATAGGGCCAAAATTCTCAAGATTTCTTTCATTCTTCCATCCATCCACTTCCTATCCATCATCTCCACTCCTCTGATCACCTCTCTCCACCATCCCATTAGCCTAAAATTCAAGTTTCACCTCCTCTCTAGACTGTTACAGGAGGGACCTATAATTGCTATAGGAAGGTCCTGTGGTGCTACAGGAGGGTTCTGAAAATCTACATGAGGGAGATCTGACGACAATGATAACCCAACAAGGACCTTATGACTTTAACAATAATCAGGAAGGTTCCCCCATCACTGTCCATCATCCATCCATCCCTCATCCATCTCATTTCACAAAAAAAAAATCACTCAATTCCTCCACTCTCTCCTACCCTTTTACAATTTTTTGAAAAAACATAGAAGCCATCATCTTCAGTTCTACAAGTCTACACTACTTACTCATGATCCGAGCATCATCCTCAGGACTTGTTACAACTTCTCCCATGCAGATTGAAGACCCTAGAGGAAAAGGAAAGGAATGCTACAGGAAGAAAACCTCCTCTTGTAGCAACCTGTGCATACACCACATAAAACATTGATATTGTTTTTTCTCATCATGGGGGGGTGGGTGATGGAACCTTATGAGAAAGCTCTGAAGAAGTCATGTCACTCCCAGGAGGAATTTCCACCACCAGCATCAACGTCAACAATGAGGTACCTACACACACAACAAACACAACAATCAAGTATCATGAGGGGAAATGAAGAAAGACATAGGAAATAAGCCAGCAAGCCAAATCCCTTGATGCTAATGATATGGTCTAGCTCCAACATGAAATCCTGCGGTTCGATCATGAGGTAGGCATAAGTATGGAAAACTTTTACCTCCCTATGTATGAATAACAAAAATGTATGAATGTCAAGAGAGGATGTTTTAATAAGCTGGAGGTCGCCAGTTAATTTAGTCACCCTCAAATAGTGAACTAAAACTGATGGTAGGAACTCATGTAATGTGGATATGTCACATCAATCAAGTTAGGATCACAAATAGTGGGTGGTAATTATGAGGGAAGGATAAATAATTACTCAGAGGGGAGATAACGGCCCAAAAGAGGAAACCTCATGTCACTGCCAGGTCACCACAGCGCTCCAAGAATCAACCAAAAAATGGCATATTATGTACTTGGGCTTGGGTTCTTTTGCATATTAACTCTTTTAAAATACATTTAGGGAGAGGACAAGCTCAGTGTGCCATCAAGGAGTTTTGAATCCCATTCTGTAATTGCTACAGAAGGAGCTAGAGGCAAGCCTACAACTTCTACAAGAGGGCCAAGATAATGCTACATGAAGGTTGAGAAGGTGAAAAGAGGCATAGAGGTTCGAATTGATCTCCAAATTACCATCTTCCCAGACTACTTGGCAAGAGGTAAGTGCCACCATATCCTTCATATATCCATAAGATTGCATGAAACTTTTACTCCAATTCTACAGACAATGACAATTTAATTAAGTAATTAAGAGGTATTTTCGAGCAGTAGAGTGGTTGAAACATAGGCAATTGTCAAAAACAAGGAATTTTTAACTCACTATTGCCACTAAATTAAACTCTCAAGCTATAGAAAAAGTATCTCTCCCTCACTTAATTAAGAACATAAAGAAGAGACAGGGGAGGATTTAACAGGATGGAGCCCTAAGATACCGAGAGAATCCACCTACACCCTCTTGTGGAAGACAATTTTAGAAGACATCAATGGCTAGGGTTCTTTGAGTTATTGAAAGGGTATGATGATGACCTTGCCTTTGAATTTTCCATGGTTCTGAATTCACAAACAAAGGACAATTCCCCCACTGTGGTGAGGGGGTTGGCTATCTCTTTCAACCCTGAAATAATTAGCAGAGTAACAACCCTACCTCCAGGGATCAAGTGGAGCAGAGAAGACAAAGCTAGTAGTGTCATTGCTAAAAAGAATTTCTTCACTGCCAATGAAAACCCTGTCGAGGACAAAAATGGAGTTAGGAGGGATAGCCTACCTTATCCTTTGGATGAGATGGCATACCATATTCTGAAGTACATATCTTGTGAGGGAAGAATGAGTGTGGTATATTCTTACCATTTTAGATTACTTCATGAAGTGAGGTTCCAGGCAGAATTGCCTCTTTCCCAAAGACTTAATGTGCCATATTTCCTCCTGCAGTCCATCAAGGAAATGGTTCAAAAAATAAGAGAGGGGAAATACCAACGCCTAGGCCACCATGACCTCATTAAACTGATAGTGGTGGATTCCTTGAGAAATTTGAGAATTTGTTTCCTTTGGTCCAAATTCATGTACATGGATAGAGAAAATTTCATAGAGACACAAGCCCTCACACTAGGCGATACCCCAGCCTCTAGTATTGGAGGAATAGAGGGAAAAACATAGGAAGAATAAGAAGGGGCAAGGACAGAAGAGGAAGAAGTAGTAGGGTTAGAAGAAAAGGAAATAGATACAAAAGCAAAAAAGACAATAGAAGAATTAGGGATGAAAACAAAGGAAGAAGAAGAAATAGAGGCAAAGATAGGAGGAGTATGAAAAATAAGAGCGGGAAAAAGAAAAAGAAACATCAAGTCTTAAGAGGACTACTAAGCCCAAAGAAATATAGATACCCCCAAAGCAAACAAGTTTGTCCCCAGGAACCACTGAACATGAGGTAGCTGCAACTTTAGCTACCTTAAGCACACTAATCAAACCACAAATGAAGAGGAAAAAGCAAGCTAACCTGTATTTTAAAACTAGAAAAAGCACCAGGATTAAGCAAGGGAGGCCACAAAATCCCGCAATGGTCCCCATCAGAATTAAGGAGTCCCCAATCAAGAAAGAGGAGGTAAGACCAACTGAAGGAAAAATTGAAGAGGTCTACTCTCCGAAAACCAAAACAAATACTCCTATAGCATATGTAAGGAGGCCCACCACCAAATCAACCTCCTTCAAACAACCCAAGACAACAAAAATTCTCCAACAAGAAGAAAAAGGGAAGCTACATGAGGCACAAAAGGATGCTATAGGAGGAGAAGAATGTGCTGCTAAAAGAGTAGAAGGTGCTACTAGAAGGGAAGAATGTGACACAATAATTACAGGAGGAAACATCCTCCCCAAAAACATTTGAGAAGGACTTCCTAGAGCTACAAGAGCCTAGTCCACAACGCAACCTAAATTCCTACTAAAAATTCATTGAATGAGGGAGGATTATTCTCAAAAAAATTGCAGTCCCACTGTTTAATGAGTTATAAACAAAAAGAGGAAGAACCCAAAAGTGGATGAAAATTTCTAAGTCTAAGAAGGTAGAGGATGTGGGCCTCATGGAAGAAAAAGCCCTTGAAAATGAGCAAAGAATTTAGTGATTTTAGAATGAGAGAATCTACATTGAAGGAACAACTACAGGAAAAAAATATGAGGGTGAAAGAGAAGCTACACGAGAAAGAAACACAACTTGCCACCATGGCAAGCCTCTCCATGGAGGCATTACAGTGCTGGCAACCATGAAAGTATTATGCCCTCTTTCTCAAAGAAAAATGGTTGAAATTCCAAATCAAAACATTATCACAACATGGATCTATGCCCTTTTAGAATTACAAATAGTTCATTGAATTTTGCAACCATGCTAGCATATATATGAATTTTTGAGATCCCAATGCAAGATTACGGGATAGACAATTGATGGCCTTAGCATCCTGGATGACTCATGAAGAATCAAGAGTTGAGGAAGTGAAAAGAGTAATGGAAAAGGAAGAAAAGAAACCATTGTATATCAGGGAGAGCTAGTGAGCCCAATGGTTGTCATTAGTAATCATGGCATCATCTCCAATGATGCTAATTTAGCACCTAAATACCTTGCCATCTAGGAAAAATCCATCCTACAGTTTGAAGATACATTCAAGTTGTTGGGAACAGAAAACCTGCAAGCCTACCAAAGGAGATGACATGCCTTACCCCACAGCCTCCAGATCAAAGAAATATCACTCTCCTGAAAGGCTAATAAATGTATTGGAGAGAACACCCTTATACAAGAGGATCGTTCATAGGGTGAAGGTAAAATGGATAGGACTTAATCTCAGTCCACCCTGGCTGCTAGGCCTACATGAAGGAAGAAATGAAGCATGAGAGCAGAAGGAGTGGACAAAAATAGAGAAGAATGCAGGTTTCTATCCCCAAGAGGGCAACCATCTGAGGAGCCTTGGGATGTCAGGGAGGCTACCATGGCCATAAAAGAGATGCACATGGATGACTGAGTTGTTTAGAGGATGAACAACAATTTTAGTAGGGGTGTGATGATGATGCTCATCAATAGGTACATTATAAGGGTCATGATGCCATCTTCCAGCTTTAGAACTATCTCTTTCTCACATTTATTTACATTTTTTTTTATATTATGCTTAGTGAGAAGGGTAAAAGATGTTAGTTATGTCACGTGGCCTAATATGGTTTAATTGTAGGAAATGGAGCAATTTTTGAGATGATTTCTATGCAGGGGCTGAAAGTAGAAAGCAAGGAGAGAATCTAGAGGGTTGTCCACCTCTTTAACTCCCTTAATCATCCCAAGATCACAACACTCTCTCATAAGCTCGAGGTCATTGGCAACCAAGAAAGATGAGTTCATTGGGAGCCAAGAAAGTGCAATTAATGAGGAATGAGATCCAGCATTCTCGAGTTGTGGGAGAGAAATATTCTTATTTTCTAGGGATCTGCTAGTAGCTACCCTCTTGTATAAATAAACATGTGAAAGAGCTCATTAGGATTCGAGTTTTGTTTTCAGCTAAGTAGCTATTGAAATCAAGTACTTGGAATTGTTATTTTTTATTGTTATGTGATATATTAGACATTGATTCATTGATAATGTGAAGTTGCTTATTGATTCATCACCGACTTAGTTCTAGAGGGTTGAGGCTCTTGGGTTTGGGCCCAACCCTAGTGGCTTAGGTCCCTCTTGTGTATTTGTATCTCTTTCTAGTTCAGAATGCTCATTAGTTTCTTGCATTTCATTAGCGAATAATCTATCAAAAATATGTGATTGCAACGTCTGCCTCATCTCTCCTATGGGAGCATGAATAGAAGGATTTACAACGACAACCCAAAAGTATTATGTTTATGATTTCTTGGAAGAAGATTTGTGTTAGTAATCTTGTTTTGCATATGTTTTTTGTATCTTAGGAGTTGGTTTATTGATTAGATAAGAGTTTTAGCATAGATTAGATAACATTTAAATTCAACTCATATTTTCCACTACTAGTTGTTTCATTTTGTCAATGATAAATGGGTATATGCATGTGATGATTGCAGGGTTGTTTGGATTTGTAGTCAAGGGAACTTTCACTACCTCCATATTGGACTTCCTCACCTTCTCTTGTGAACCCCAAATTCTATCCTAAAATTATGTTCATGAGATCATTTTCCTAGGGCCACCAAGAGCATCCCTCCTAGTGAAAAACATGCCTTCCAAAGGTTCTAAGCTTGGCTGGGAGATTTGGCCACCGTTCACTCGTCTATCTCAACCTCCATCCACCTTTCCATACCTTGAAACAATCATTTCCACCTCTTAAACCTTCTCGGCATCCCTCTTGTAGCAATACAGGGCACCTGTAGTAGCCTGTTTCTTCACCAGTTTTGATCCTTGCTGCAATTTGGACTTAGGTTAGAAGGATGTTGACCCCAAGTTGTGACTTCATGATTAAGGGGACCTCTTAGGCCACTCCAATCCTCTTTTTCCTTCACTTCAAAATAGAATAGTGTTAATTTACTTATCACAAATTTGGCACAAATATAACAGTGATTTACATGCAAGTGTGAGTTAGTTAGATGGTACATAGAATTTTGGATTATGGTTTGGTAGGTTAGCCTCTTTTATGAAAATAGATTTGATAACTAGATGAATGAACGCAAGATAATGTAGTTTCCTTTCTGCAAGTAATTTAGTTCCCATCTTTTCATGTATTGATTCAATAGCATTTGCAAGTTGAAGTTAACAACATTTCCATTTTCATAGTTAGAGGTAGCTTCTAAATTGCACCTTCATTAGCTAGTTTTCATTCTATTTCAGTAGGAGGAATGGTCTTAGATAACTATTGATCAAATGTCCTGGTTGATGGTGGTATGAGTAGAATCCTATCTACTGTGCATATAATAATGTCACCTCAAATTTTGTACGAACCCTAGGTTGTGTTGAAGCCCCGAAAATCAGGTCAACAACAAGGGGGATACCTGCCCGGTCCGGACCTTGGTTGGCAGCTCCTTTTCCGTTTGGTATAGCGGGTCTGACTGGGGATAATGGGACCAGTTTCCCAATTTGTGTGTGTGTGTAAGATTAATTGATGTTCCTGGCCTTAAAAGATTCTAATTGAGGTGATCTACTTATAATTATAATCTAATGACATGTAATTGTATTCTAAAAAAGAAACAACATCTAAATCTATACTAACCCGGGGTATGATTCTTCTATTATGCGATCTAAAATGATTTCAGATAACAATCGGTAATAAAGATCATTCAACTGTTATAAGAAAAGAATTCAATATAGATGAACCACTTCGCATGAAAAGTTAGGCGAAACAGTTGCGAAAAACATATCGCATAATAAGTTGTTCATATATCAAGCATAAATAAATAGCTATCACCATACAAAAGTGCCAAATGA